>JACEFZ010014792.1:100000-149833 GCA_014155875.1 Cepaea nemoralis | reverse complement strand
AGAAGAAAAGAAGAAGAAAAGAAAAGAAAAGAACGAACAAGAACAAGAAAAAAAAGAACAGGAGATAAAGGAGAAGGTAGAAGAACATAAAAAAGGAGGATGAGAATGTGGAGAATTAGGAGGAAGTGAGGAGGCAGTAAGAAAGAGAAGACGCAGAAGGATAAGGAGAAGGAGACAAAACAAAATAGGAGAAAAAGTAGGACGAGAAGGAGAACGATTATGATAAAAGGGGGGAAAACAAACGAACGAAAAAACTTTTTTTTTAAAGGGGGGTTAAGGGGGAATTTTTTACCTTAAAAATAAATCACCCCCTTCTTGCAAAATTATGGAAATTCTCTCTTTTTTTTTTTCCCCTCTCTCTCCCCTTCCTCTCTCTCTTTTTTTTTTTTTTTTTAGATATATATATATATATATATATATAAACCCCACACCCACACACACACACACACACACACACACACACACACACACACACACACACACCACACACGTGTGTGTGTTTTTTTTTTTTTTTTAGTCGAAACACATTATGGATTATTCACATTTGAATATGTGCCCATGGAAGAGAATGGGGAGGGTAAGAGGGAGTAGAAGTAGTGGAAGAAAGCGAGGAAGAAGGTGGTATATAGGTGTCTGCATATTTTATCAATTTAGAAAACAACCTGGAGCTCCTGTCAAGCAAATTAAAACTATCAGTACTAATAATGTCTTTCTCACATCCGAACTACAGATACAGAAACACGGGCTAAAAGAACTACCATCCCACCTATTTCCTTGACTTATTCCGCACATTTTATTCCAAAAAAAGGTGTAATTGTTTTCCCTGAGTGACCCTTCCTCAGCAAGGCGAGTCTCCTGCGGGCCAGCAATATCAATGTTAAGACGATTGAGTTCGGCATCAATCACAGCCGTTTTTCTCACATCGTCAATATTGGTCAAGTCAGTGAAAAAATCCTAGACACATGGTTTCTCACGTTCCAGGTTGCAAGCCGTAGCTTTAGGTTTCTATTTTCCTTTTTATTTGTACCTGGTGCATTGGTTTTACAGCCTGCCAGGGGCTGCCCATCTTGGGGTGGGCGGTAGCTGATCAGTGACACCTGTAGGTGTTTCCCACCGTCAGAGGCAACGCGTGGCGGCCCATGTCTACGCCAATTGACAGGGACTTATAACCCGTAACAGTTGCCTCTCGCTTTGATTCCAAGACCAGTTAAGACTAGGGATGGAGTTATTGCCTCTCCATAGCACAAAGCCTGGGCTAAAATATAGAGATCATGTGTTAGCCCATGCAGCATGATCCTCTCTCTCGGCCTGCCTAGTTCACTCCAGATGAAAGGTAACACCCCTACATCTGGAAAAAGACAAGCTGCAGAAGCTGCCGGATCAGCAAAGCAATGCTCTAACTGTCCTCCTGTCGGAGCTTCGATCCTAGACCAGCCTTCAACCAAGGCTTAGGGCCTGGTCTGCCCTGCCATGACATTTTGTCTTTAGCTTGCATTTCCTCACACCAGGGTAAGGCTTGTACCCTTAAATTGTGCTCTTCCGCCCGAAGCCGTTGAAACAATATGGGGTGTCGGGTTTGGTAAGTGCCGCCCAACGTTCGGCGCTAACAGAAAGCAGGTAGTACCGTCTACTGTTATACGGTAGCTCAGTCATATCTGACTAAGACCTGACACAAATATATATATATATATATATATATATATATATATATATATATATATATATATATATATATATATATATATATATATATGTGTGTGTGTGTGTGTGTGTGTGTGCATATGTGTGTGTGTGAGTGTGTATAACTTAAATCATATCATCTTAGTTACTTCTATCTGAGATACTAGATCAGGTTATAAACATAAATTAAATGGTATAATCTTAGTCACTTCTTTCTGAGATACTAGACCAGGTTATAAACATAATAACTTGAAGCATATCATCTTAATCACTTCTATGAGAGATAGTAGACCAGGTTATAAACTATCCTGTTTTGAATTATTCACAATCAGTGATTAGAGCATATACAATCCGTGATTGTATTATACATAATCTGTGGCTGGAGTGTATGTAATCCCAATGTCGATCATAAATAATCGTATGCTAGATTTTACACAGCTCTTGGTTATATAATACACAATCCATGGTTATATGACACACAATCTGTAATTCTTGTACATACTTATTAATTGTACAGACTAAAGACAATCCATGGTTAGACTATACACATTCTATGGTTAGACTATACACAATCCATGGTTAGACTATAGACAGTCCATGGTTAGACTATAAACAATCCATTGCAAGATTACAACAATCCACAATTAGATTATAACAGTCCATGATTAGACTATACACAATCCATGGTAAGAATGTACACACACACACCATGGTGAGATTGTACACACACCATGGTTAGATTGTACACACACCATGGTTAGAATGTACACACACACCGTGGTTAGACTATAACAATACGTGGATAACATATACACAGTACCTGTTTACATTATACCAAATCTGTGGGTAGATTATCCATAATACTGAAATAACACACTGGCACTCTTAAATCCGCACATGTCAATCTGGCAGATTTGTCTACGGTCCGTTAGTCTGTGCCTGGGATCAGCACAAGAGGTCTTCACTAACTCGACAGTCCTAGAGCACACTTGAAAGGACATTTGATATTTGGGTTATTGATTAAAGATTACCGCCATTGAGTAGTTTCAAGAGCGGTTAAATACCCCGGTTCATGTGAAAGGAAAACAGAATGATAGTCATGACTGAGTGATTGGCGGCGTCTGCCTGTAGTAACAATTCCGGTTTAACGAATTGGTAGACGTTTGTAATACGTCTCGACGTGTGCACAAAAAATGTTCTTGCTATAAATGATTGCTCAAATGATTTGCTGGTCACCCAATGCGCATGATACATGGGGTGTATTATGTGTATATCACTGTGTTGAGAGACACCACGTGTTTTTTCCCCCCACTAGAACTACAAACGTTGAGGTTTTTTTATAGGAGACACCACAGGTCTATGTCAACATCAACCGTTTACGGTTATTGTGAAGATTATTACGACAGACATCACAGGGTTTTCTGTCTGGAAAAGAAAATCACATGTTTAGGTTTGCTATGAGAGACATAACATGTTCTCTTTTTCTTTCATGAGAAACATGAAAAGTTTGAGTATGTTATGACTGACATCAAATGATCAAATAGTTAAGCTATATACATTACATCTATAATAACAAAGTCCATGGGAATATCGATACATGAAGCCTATAAGCGGGCACTCTCCCGCTGTTTATACTTCACCTCAACAACGCAAGGTATAAGAGGAACATGCTAAGATGAGATGATATAATATATATATTTATGTCACGAGAAACATCACATGTTTAATTGTGTTATGATAGATATCACACGTATATTACTGCCACGAGAAACATCAAACGTTTTTGATTGCTATGAGATATATCACATGCATATTTCCTTCACGAGAAAAATCAAATGTTTAGTTTATTGCTGTTACGAGAAACACCAGACGTCTATGTTTGTTAAGAGAAAATCACACGCTTGTCAAGAGAAGTATCAGAAGCGCCTGTTTCTTATGAGATGCATCACATGTTAATGTCTGTCAAGAAGACATCAGATGTTATGTATGCCATGACAGACATCATAGGTCAGTTCGTGCTATGAGAAATACCACACGTCTGTGTTTGTTATGAGAGACAGCATGGATCTATTTCTGTCACGAGAAACATCAGAAGCGTATGTTTACTATGTGTGATATCATCATCTGTCTGTCTCTTCTCCCACAGATCTTTTCAGTCATCACGTTCTTCAATGCATCTCTTCTCATTGTATGACCAAAGAATGTTGTTTGCTCTTTCATATATTTATGTGTAATCTTCCACTTGCATTAGACTCAGGAAATCACAAACTATGCTTACATATTATTACCTGATGTGTAAGCGGATAATTAGCAGTGTAATATAGTTCTGACTCCCTAGAGGGTAACGTTTTATAGTTTATAGTTTGACTGCCTCTAGTTCTGTCAAATTTTTCAATAACTCACCCAGTCGATGTAACATTTTATAGTTTATAGTTTAACTGCATTTAGCTCAGTCGAAGTCTCCATTAACTCACCCAGTCGATGCAACATTTTCACTTTATAGTTTTACTGCCTCTGACACAGTCAAAGACATCATTAACTACCCAGTCGATGTAACATTTTATAGTTTATAGTTTAATTACATCTGGCACAGTCAAAGTCTTGATTAACTCATCCAGTCGATGTAACATTTTATATTTTATAGTTATACTAGCTGACCCGCGCGGCTTCACCCAGCTCCTGGCGGGGATCTGTCTGTCTGTCTGTCTGTCTGTCTGTCTGTCTGTCTGTCTGTCTGACCCGGACCGGCTTCGCCCAGCTCCTGGTGGAGAGCATCTCATTTAATTCATATAAGTAGTTATATAAGCTCCCGTTCCCGACTATCTGTCTGTCTGTCCATCTCTCTATCTGTCTATCTGTCTGTCCGACCCGTCCCGACTTCGCCCAGGCCCTGGTGGGGAGCATCGCATTTAATTCGTATACGTAGTCATATAAGCTTCCGTTCCCGACTATCTGTCTGTCTGTCTGTCTGTCTGTCTGTCTGTCTGTCTGTCTGTCTGTCTGTCTGACCCGGCCCGGCTTCGCCCAGCCTCTGGTGGGGAGCGTCTCATTTAATTCATATAAGTAATCATATAAGCTCCCGTTCCCGACTATCTGTCTGTCTGTCTGTCTATCTATCTGACCCGGCGCAGCTTCGCCCAGCTCCTGGCGGGGAGCGTCTCATTAAATTCATATAACAAAAAAAAATTAACTTAAGAATGTCCTTCCACACACCATCCATTATTTTTAATGAAAACTATTTTTAATCACCTACATGACTGTAGATAACTTCTTTAAACATAAAAAGATGAGTTAGAAAATTTTCACTATTTAAATAGATGCATTATTTTTATGAAAACTTTGAAAATGCCTTAAAGATTATTTCATTATTTATTATAACGCATATGTCTGTAAATAACTGTAGACAAAGAGTTTATAAACCTTTGAAAACAATGCAACAATCTATATATAAAATATATAGCAATGCTATTAAAGTTATGCCCCTTGAAATAACTTTTCTTAAGTTAAATCCCCTCGTTATATATAAATGATAATGTAAATTAAAAGATTAAATTTTAGTAAGTAAATAGCTGATTGTACACTAACAAGCTATGACAATTCGCTGCACGGGAATGAAAAGAAAACATGTAGAAAATGTCATCTCAATCGGATGGAACGTTATCGAACGCATCAAATACATCCCTACATACATTGTCTTTTATATATATATATATATATATATATATATATATATATATAGATTACATCTGGTTCAATCGAAGTCTTCATTAACCCACCCAGTAATTGTAACATTTTATAGTTTATAGTTTAATTATATCTGGCTCAGTCAACGTCTACATTAACTCATCCAGTTGATGTAACATTTCATAGTTTATAGTTTAATTACATCAGGCACAGTCAAAACATTCATTAACTTACCCAATCGATATAACATTTTATAGTTTATAGCTTGACTGCCCCTGGCTCAGTCAGTCTTCATTAACTCACCCAGTCATTAACATTTTAACTCCTGTAGTCCCAGGCAGTTGCTGCTTTGTATATAACATGATCCAATTAATTCTTTTACGCTTTTTATTCCCGTAAATTATAACTTTGACTCTTCCTACCAAGCATCCATTGGAAATATATATTTGTGTGGGGCATACCTAGGTGGGTGGTTAGGGTCTGAACGCTGATTATGTGTTATTTATTTCACTCCCGAACAAGAGACGAGAATCGATGAAACTGTGCAGCAAAGGCCCACAACAGTGAAACTGGTCAAGCATAGTAAATACTGCTTCCTTGAAAGAAGCAGATCAATATAAGCTAATATCTGTGATCATGATTAAAAGTCGATGTGTAACCTCCACGTGGCTTCACGAAACTTGAAGTAAACAGTAATGACGGTATAGTTCATTCGTGGAGAAATCATTAGTGGAGTCCTTGCTACAGTCAGCGGCCACCTATATTTGCATCTTATGTCTTTCCTGCTTGACTAGAGAGGATGGGCACACGTGTATACACACACACACACACACACACACATATATATATATATATATATATATATATATATATATATATATATATATATATATATATACAGAAAGAGAGAGAGAGAGAGAGAGAGAGAGAGAGAGAGAGAGAGAGAGAGAGAGAGAGAGAGAGAGAGTTTCACACAGTGACAGTCATACCATGTAAAGAGAGGTTTCTAATTGGCTCCCCTGTCTTGTATATCGCTGCTCAAGTAGCCTTTGTGTTATGCTGTAGTCATATCCCGGAACAACCCATTGTCTAGTGTATCCAATACATAAGTGATGAAAGGATAAATCCTGAGTCCATGACCCGTACACAAAGACTGACAACGAATAATGAGTAGACGGAATTTTTCAAATTAACAGCGCTGGAGCCAAACCGCCACGTCTATGGCACATCAGAGACACTTGGGGATACAATAAACAATTACAGTCGGCCACCGTGGTAGAGATCTCTTACCACGTGTGTACCTAAAGACAGCAATGGGCTGTTCGGCCGACCTTCGTTGTGAAATTAACTGATCTCGTCTGATTTTCGTTCTATAAACATTGTCTTTAACTACTGTGTCACTACGTCGAACATTGGTAGCATGAATGAAACTGGGCAAAGGCTGCTGGAGCATTGCACCAGAAATGACCTATATATTCCAAACTCCTTTTTAAAAACAAAAGAGCTGCATAAGGTCACATCGACACATCCAAGATCCGGCCATTGGCACCAGTTGGACTTCATCATCACACGGAAACATCTGAACCACATATCATTGACTCGAAGTTACCACAGTGCTGACTGTGATACGGATCATTCTTTGGTTGTTGCAAGGGTTAGACTGAAACCAAAGAGAATCTACACAGCTAAACACAAATCTAGCCCCAGGATTAATATTATTAACACTCACGATCAACAGCAACTTGAAGACGCTTTCACTGATACACCAGAAAATTGTACAGTAGGTGAAAAGTGGGGTCAGCTTAAGGAAACTCTTTATAAAACTAGCCGTAGAGGTTTACGGCACTGTAGGATCATCAGAGGCAGGACTGGTTTGCGGCAAACAGCCAGACTCTGCAGCCCTTGATTGATAAGAAGAAGATAGCTCTCTTAAGAAACAAGGAAAGACCAACGCGTAACACTCTGAGTGAGCTAAAGCAAGCTAGGAAGGATGTGCAAAAGGCTGCCAGGCAGTGTGCAAATGATTATTGGATCAAGTTATGTGAGTCCATTCAAATCGCAAGTGATAAGGGAAACATAAGAAGCATGTATGAAGGAATAAAGAAAGCCTGTGGTCCAATGATCAAAAGAAGTGCACCATTGAAAACCTTGACTGGAGAAATCATAACTGATAAGAAACAGCAGATGGACAGATGGGTAGAGCACTATTTGGAGCTTTACTCAAGTGAGACCAAACTAGCGGATGATGCCCTCAACGCCATAGAGGCTCTACCAACTCTTGACCACCTGGACACACTTCCCACCATAACAGAAGTTAAGTGTGCTATAAATGAACTTGCATCTGGCAAGGCTCCAGGTAAGGATGGGATTCCAATAGAGGTTATCAGGAGTGGGCAAGACACACTCACTCTACAGATCCACCAGCTAATAGAGCTATGCTGGCGAGAAGGACAAGTCCCACAGGATTTCAAAGATTCAAGCATCATAACACTGTACAAGAACAAGGGCGATCGGAGCGACTGCAACAACTATAGGGGTATCTCACTTCTGTGTATTGTTGGAAAAGTATTTGCCAGAATTGTTCTGCGCAGACTTCAAGTCCTAGGAGATCAAGTCTACCCCGAATCACAGTGTGGCTTTCGACAGAACCGGTCTACCATTGATATGATATTCTCATTGTTACAAATGCAAGAAAAATGCCTTGAACAGAATCAGCCACTGTTTATTCCCTTCATCGACCTCACAAAGGCATTTGATTTGGTCAGTCGTGAGGGTCTGTTCAAGGCACTAAAGAAGATTGGCTGCCCACCAACTCTTCTGTCCATTGTGGAATCGTTCCACACAGGCATGAAGGGTATAATCAAGTTTGATGGTGCAACTTCTGAAGAGTTTGAAATCAAGAGTGGAGTTAAGCAAGGTTGTGTACTAGCTCCCACCCTCTTTGGAATATACTTTTCACTTCTACTGAAATATGCCTTTCGTGATCAGGATGGTGGTATATACATTCACTCACGCTCAGATGGCGGCCTCTACAATGCTCAGAGATTGAAGGCCAAGACCAAAATTAGGAGGGTACTGATCAGAGAGTTGCTTTTTGCAGATGATGCTGCAGTTACGACCCACTCTGAGGAAGAATTACAATGTCTACTATCTGCATTCTCCAATGCTTGTTCTGAATTTGGTTTAACAATTAGCAAAAAGAAGACACAGATTATGTCACAAGGTGCACATGGGGTACCATCAATCTTTATTGACGACGCCGAACTAGAGATGGTAGACCATTTTACATATCTAGGATCAGTGGTAAATAGCAAATTATCCCTAGATCAGGAAATCAACATCCGGATTGGTAAGGCAGCAACAACAATGAACAGGTTAAGAAAAAGAGTCTGGGAGAACAGGAAGCTTACTGCCAAAACAAAAGTCCTTGTCTATCAAGCCTGTGTCCTTAGTACTCTTCTTTATGGCAGTGAAACCTGGACAACTTACTCACACCAAGAGAAACGTTTAAACAGCTTTCATATGCGGTGTCTGCGAAGAATTCTTGGTATTAAGTGGCAAGACAAAATCACAAATACTGAAGTATTGGAAAGATCAGGTTGTGTGACGGTTTATTCCATGCTCAGTCTTCGTAGACTTAGATGGATAGGACATCTTAGGAGGATGGATGATGGTAGAATACCAAAGGACATCTTTTTTGGTGAATTACAGATGGGTAAGAGATCTCAGGGTCGACCTCTACTACGATACAAAGATGTGTGTAAGCAGGGACATGATTGATACAGGCATTGATAATGCACATTGGGAGCAAGTCACCGCTGAACGTGTTGCATGGAGGGTTGTGACAAGTTCGCCTCGGGTATTGAGAGATAACCACACCCGAGGTGTCTCTAGCACTCCCGTGTATTCTGACCCCCAGGGGCTGGACAGGTAGATACACTGTTTACTCTGCTGTTGACCTCGTATTAGTTAATTATGTCTACAAGCCCCTCCAGATTCTAGACCCCCACTATCTACCTTCTCCCTTGGGACAATGAACACTGAGGCATCGTCCGAGACCACACTCAATAATTGTACAAAGAATAAGTCAACATACACAAAGTTTATTCTACCCTTGAGAATATAGAAATGAATTGAACACCCTGATAGAATAATTCTATTTACAAAAGTAGAGGATAGAGTAGAGACAGAATCAGAGATATTGCTAAAGTCATCATTCAGGCTGAGAAGTAGATTGGATGCAGATGTTCCGTCCAGTCGGTCCGCCACTCACCCGGCTTCCTTCCAGTGAGATGACTAGAACCTTGGAGACCACTCCGTCCCCAGAGCTTGGATCGACAGCAAGAGGAGTTAACCACTTGGACCACAATCAACTGGATGAACTGCAACTCTATCACTTCCTAATGAGTCACTGTTAAAGGCACTAAACAGTTCTCTGTAGACAGCCTGGGAGACCCTCCTCCTTGAGGTGACCCCAGTTACTCTCGACTTCAATAAATGTCTGTAGCCAATGACCAATCTAATGGTCCCGGAGTAGTAGCACGTACCCCTGGTTGGGTAATAGTATAGTACTGCTGCGAGTTCACAAGAGTCATATGAGAAAAACATATATTCGGGCAGATAAATGTCACAACTCGGCACAGTCACTGGTAACTAGACTCCCTCGGAGTCAAGGCACACAAGATATTTAACTCGCTGAACCTTGGTGACCGAATATCATATCACAGTTCTTTTATTCAATAATTACACAATTGGAGCAAACACCTATTTCATAGTTCACCGCAACGATGTTCTTTTGGACAATAATGAGTTGTCCTATATACCTGCTATCGCTCTGTAGTCAAAATACGTAAGCTGGTGTAGGTCTCATCATGACCTGCCACTATTGCTGACGTAGGTACTGCACAAGGTTATGTGCTAATCTCTGCATAAGGTTTCCGACGTTTAGGCGGATCAACAATAGACTTGGACTTGATGAGCTCCCAGAGCTGAGATTACCCCACCTTGGTACATCTCACTGGGCAAACATCTTTCCGTATAGTGTCAATTGTCTCTTACACTCAAGCGTGATTGCTCAGGTTGATGAACATATCATTGCTGAAATAGAGCATCTTCAAACTGTCAGAAAAGAAACAAACCATCATGTCCCACATGTGCAGTTTCAGGGCACTGGAATCAACTTGGTGAGTATCATTCAGTCAGGATGATTCACCCGTTCGCATGATGTGGTTTCGTCAGGCGTAGTAAGTAAGTGTCTCGACCATTCACCATGGTACACGAAGTGGTTTCAGGCAAACAACCATTGTAGTAGGCTGGTTCCTCAACAGGCAACCCCTGAAAGGAAGAGCGATCGGTGAGAGTATTCGGCTCCAAACATTGGTCCACATGCATCAAATCAATGACTACTCAACCCTCAGTCAGGCTAATTAGTTATTCAACTAACTAGAGCATCATCTCTATGTTGATCGTAGTAAAGCATGGGTGTTCGTCAATGTCAGATGGCCTCCAAGAACAGCCCGTCAAACAGAGTAAGTAACAAGAATGACGAGTATGATCGTACGTCTCACATATCCCTATTCGTATACCAGTTGTTAAACATAATAACGATCAATGTACTACCACTTGGGATATAGTAATAATACATGACCACATAAAGTATTTACACACTCCATTTCGCTGGTGGGACATCCTGTCCACCCTGTAGCGAAACTCTTCTTCCTCTTGGCAAAACATGTTCCCTACATGTTCAAAGGGTTCTGCTCCAGTTCTGACACCCTCCCAAGCGAATTAGCCCTTGGGCCTTGGCCGAACTTCACGACTGGCCTGGTTTGCCAGTCACATACTTTCATAACTTGCGTTCAGTCCCCATATCCCATTTGTCCCCGTGCCTCATTCAACCTCCTTTTGTCCTACTGTAACAAGCTACGTGGAGGGTCCCAAGTAACTATGTAACAATATTTCAATATTATTTTCTAGCCCTGGCTGGGATAGGTCTTTGCTTGCCAACCCTCCTCCGTTCCCTGGACTCACTGTCACTCTCTCTCTTTCGACCTCGGGACCTAATCTCTAAGGTGTATTTCTGGCTGACGCATAAATAACATGGCAATCGTCAGTACAACTTGAAAGTAATTTTATTAACCTAATCAAGAACAGCAAAGGAAAACATTAAGGCAGTTAAAACAGATAGTTCTACACAGACAAAACCGGGACACAGAATTCAGTTCAGACACAGAGCATCAAGGCTTTACATCATAGACCAAGCTGTAGTCAAGGTCCGTTCTGTCCACATATCGCTCACCAAATGATAAGTCCTCCTTGCTTTCCCTCCCGGTTCGTTTGGCCAACAACGGTTCTCCGTGGAACCAGATTAATGTTCGTGGGAAAATGTCCTGTGATCCCTGGTCACAATGCTAAGGGAAAGTTCTTACAAAAAGGAAATAGTTCCTGAGCGGGAATTGAGTAGGTATCCTTCACTGTCTCAGACAAGGATGGGTGGGTCTGATATTTAGGTGGGGTTCAGTCCAGAATACAAAAGGACTCGATCCTAGCGTATCGAGATGACTGGTGATGTGTCAGTACAGCTGATGGTCATTCTTTCAAGGTCAGCAGTGGCTCTATCTCGTAGAGATCATACTCCTTAGACCTGGCATGGCCCAAAACTTGACATGGCATCGTCCTAAACATACTTTCTGCGTAGAGCCCTGTCGAGACCTTCAGCTCTGTTCCTACTTCCAAAAGAAGGACCCTGGAAAGGACAAACATTTGTGAGAGTCTCCAGCCTAAACTTCTGGTACAGCCGACATGGAGACTCCTAATGGTCTCAGCACATCAGTTGCCATAACAAAATATATACATAATAATACTAATCAAGAGCCCTGATTGAATTGGCCCGACCTGACAAGAGGTCCTGGATTGGCAGCGTCTTTCCTAGACTAGGCCTTCAGCTTGACGAGGTCTTGTCGTTTGACCCTAGGAACCTTTTGCATATAAGACTCACTCTCCACACTCATACCAAGCCTTTATTATTATTGGGCACATTCATGTCCATGCTTCCCTCTCACTTGCAAACCCGGCCTTTCTCACGACAAAGCTCTTGTGGTGTTGTGTGGGTACATTTCTGTATGTAAAGAAGTGTCGTTCCCTATTCCCAGCAAGAATAAGAAAGAAGATACCACCCCCTCCGGCCGCCGCTCTCGACTGAGCTGTCGCCCCAATGTACCGGCATTGCCCTGCACAAGCCATAGGTGTAGATGAGCCCTGTCTCTTTCCAGTGCTATAAAGAGCTCTCTTTATTCTCTGGCTTCATCCCGAAGACTAGCAATCATTCGATCCAATGGCTACCCTATCGGCCAAAAGACAAAAGCGATAGCCCATTGTAAACCCTCTTCCGCATCAAGAAGACAGAATATAGATGGTGGGAATCCATCCCCACGGAGCACTCCCCCCCCCCCCCTTTCCGGCATACTGTATATAGGTTGTGTTTATATTTAAACTAAAGATGACACTAGGCAGAGTTCAGGCTGTATGAAGAAAGATAACACCTTCCCATCTGCCGCCAAGAACAAGCGAAATCATCCAGGGAGAGATATTGCTCAGATTCGTTCCCAGGCGATGTCAAGAACAGAACGCCTAACTAGATTGGCTAACGGTCAACCCACTCACAATATGGGCATGACCGGCTTTTCGCCAGTTCGTTTCACCAGTTGAGACAACAGAGATTTATAGGCCAAGTTTTGGCTGGACCAAAGAAAACCCAAGTTTACCTTTTCATTCCTCCAGTAGGAGACGGCAATTGACTTGTAAAATTCTTTAAAACTTCAATACATTGTGCCGACAACCGATAAGGTTTTCAATGGACATTCATGCTCTAAGAAATTACACTAGTACATATTTGGTGCAAGGCGCGCCATCGGGTTTTCCCCAAGACACGCCAAACTTCCAATATTTCTATTAAGAAGATCGGGTTGTAGAGGTAACCCCAGAGAACTATCCTTCAGGGGAATTGATCGGACAAGAGAACTGAGAGTTCCCGAAAGCCATTTCCCCCTGTTTTCCCAAAATCAAAGAATGCATAAGGACATGGGCCACTGGCGTTTCGCTACACCTACCATACTTCTATCACATCAACACTGACTCGTACTCATGCAAGTTTGAAAAGAACAGGACAGTAAAGAAAAGAATTAAGAACGCATATTTACAACGCAAAGGTAACGCATTGTTATCACGCGTCGAACCACTTCGGCGTTCGGTATCGCTCCTAGAAGTATCACATAACATGACCTAATATATATACCACATGACACATTATATATATATATATAAGTTCTTCATTGGTGCTATATATATATATATATATATATATATATATATATATATATATATATATATATATATATATATATATATATATATATATATATATATATATATATATATATATATATATATATATATAGCACCAATGAAGAACTTACCTTCTCACAGAATTCCACAGTTCCACAAAATGAATTCACTATTCAGTTAACACACAATAGTTACATCATTCCCTGTGGCTAAGCAGTAAGTGCTCTCTTTACTTAGTAACTAAGCACATCACTGTCTGAATTCTTCACCTAACAACTTACCTGTTTAATCCAACAGTTCTTCTAGCATCAGCTACTGACTGATATAAGTTAGGTTCATAGCATACACTAGTAACTGTGCCCTATTATAGTACAACAACCTAGTATATGCAACTATTTACCATACATGGTTAATAATAGGTGAACACAATACGCCGATATCACAGGCTTACATTTCAAGCAGTTACCGAAACTACACAGGCTTGTAAACAATGCGACACGCACAGGTGTAGACCGCCCTAGTTTCTCAACCGGCGTATCGATCCATCCCTCATTAGCGATGCAAAGTCAACCGCATATTTAATGAGTTTAGAACGATTGAGTTTTCTGCTCAATTACAAAGTTAATTTAATTAACAAAGTAAATACCTGAATTCCTGAACGAGACTCCAATCAGCTACCTGAACTGTCAATGGGCAAGCATGCCGTAATGGGCGACAGTCAGCTGCATCTTGGTTGTGTGTGAGGCGCTGTACAATCGGCCTAGCAGAGCCATGCGTCCTCACGCATCGAGATGAAGAAAGTGAATTTTCTTCCAGCCGCATTTCTCCTACGTACGTTCCAACGCGCACGAGAAATGAGTGCTTCGTGATGCAAGTCAACTTCTCGGGCAACATTCATTCTCCGCACTAGAATTTCGAGATTCTTCTGCACGAGAATTTGTTGGTGTACCCAGCAACCCTGGTACCTCAAATCCAGGTGCTTCGAGAACCTTCTAGCCGGAAAACCATCCTCGACTTCCCCCAGTCTATTAATAACCGGGAAAGTCCCTGATGACGCGCCGAATAGAGCGGAACCTCGTAGACAAAAGACAGATGAAGCGTCGTTTCGTCACAAGGGCAAACATCAGAAATGGGATAAAAACAAAGGAGAAAATTATTGCAGATAAGACACACACCGAGCGTTTGAGACGTAAGATGGTGCATGATGGTGGAATGACCACGTGTTCACATGCACCCACTGTGAACGAACATTTACAACGCAAATTGGCCTTAGCAGTCACTTTCGCTACCGCCATGGGTAAAGATTATTATGCCTTTATAAAGCACAAACTATCGTCTGTAAAGACGGCAAGGTGCCAATGTGTTCCGTTAAGTCGATTATTTTCACACCTCGTATCTACTTGGATATCAGTATCTGGTGCCAACAAATCTGACTGGCATTATGTTTGTTTGCTAAGACCTAAAGCTGTGTCAGACAGCAGACCACATAATGCACGCGGTATATTTTGTCCACAACCAGACACCGAGAAATGTCACCGAACATATTTCTTGCCAGACTCCAGTCCAAATCGCCGAGAAGAGAATCGTTTGATGGAGAACCATGTGACAATGTCAAACATGCATGGTTTGAGTTGAGTCAATAACCAACATCACAGCAATAGGGACATTCCCATACGGGCCTTGTCTTCATCTGCAACAGCCAGCGAACAGTCCCAATTCTAATGGTACCATTAGCAGTTTGATAATGTGCCCGTCTGACGTTTCCTCCGAGTACGTGAGTGTCGAATAGATCCTCTGGTTATTCCCAACAGCACCATTCTCTCCAAGCTGTGATGGCCAATCTGTTAGACAGTCAATTCTTATAGCGTATCAGTTATCATCTATCTCAGTGGTTCTCAACCTGTGGGAAATTCCTCCTCCCCCCAGGGGGGAATTTTTGGGTTTCGGTGTAGGGGGGGGGGGGGGGAATGAAGACCATTTCAAGATCGCGTTAATACAAGAACCGATACAAATACTTGATATTGTTTTTCCCTTCATACTTTGTAGTTATGTACGTCTCACCCTTCTAAAATTCATTTTATAAAGTAAGTAGACCCACAAATCATGTTTTATGTGGATGTGTAGACATGTTTTAGTATATGCTATTAAATGTACCTTCCATTTGTACGTATACTGTGTAGGGGTGGGGGGATTTTTAGATAGGAAATATGAAAAGTTGGGAATGACGTTCTGAAAATACGGTGAAGGGGAGGCACGGGCCAAAAAAAAGGTTGAGAACCACTGTTCTATCTGGTGTGTCCTCTGACTCCTACTTGTATCTTTCCTTCTACAAGTGCCTGTCTAGAATCCGTTGTTCGCGTCATGAAGCATACTGCGTATATGGCGGCAGCCCTATATTGTTATACCAATTGCCAATGGATTGTTGATATGGTAAATGTCACTTCGGCCTCCTTTACTCTCCCCCCCCCCCACAAATAAAAATTATTATAAATTATTATTATCATTTAGGGCTGGGTTGACACCGGAGGCTATATTTCGAAGGGGCATTGCAATTATGAACATAAGGCCTGTGTAGAAGTGTCCTAGCTATCAGAGTCCTGATTTGCAATCAATAAAGGCTCGTGGTGACTAACAGATGTGATAACAATCACTCACACAGAATGAATGTACATAACACACGGTGACATCTCTCAACACTTTAATCGCACTTCTCGCAAACAGCAATCACAACTGGCTTCGCTCAACTCGGCGATAATACACAAATGTATATAATACATCAATTCATGAATGCAATATTACATACCATGCACTCAGTCTTTCTATACACAACAGGCTTTCTCTCATCTAGCGCCAACTCATACACTCAATACGTGCACTGCTCTCGTTCCATGTCTGTCCAGTCCTAGGGTCCAAGGCTGTCTGACTGATAACCGCAGTGAGCCCGTGTTGGTCCAGCTTTCTCCTCTCGTGGTCTCCGTGTACCACGCAGGCCCAGTCCCTGTTACTGCGTCGCAAGTGTTACTGCAGTTCACGTACCTGGCCGTCATTGCCAGGCGCCCGTGATGAAGACCCAGGAAAGATTCTGACACTCTCCCGCCACTCCTCGAATGAAAGGTATATCCTTTCATTATTGTCTATTTGAAGTTGGGTTAATCTCTTAATAAAAAGTCAGAATCGACCCATCGTTTGTCATCTTAGGTGACTCTTTGGAGTTTGTTGAAGTATCTTGGGTAATTTACAAAATATATAACTTCTCGTCAGTGATGCCATAAAGCTACACTCAACAAGTACAATCCCCTCGTTGGACTTTTACCTAGGTTGCTGACGGACTTAGTCAGTCCGGTAGATATCCGCGACTTACGCTGTCTCTCAAGCAACTCAACTACCTCCCGACAAAGAAAAAAAATCACAAAAAGATTCATGTCAGGCCGCAAGTAATCTTTTCTCTAAGAGGACTTCAGCATTAGACCCCAACCGATATGGTCGGATTATCGCATGCTGGTCCGCAACTTCAGTAATTATAGTTCATGCATAGTTGATGTCATCTTGCGATATGTTGCCGTTCTGGCGCTATGAACAAAGTACTATATTCATATTCACATTGACCCAATATTTCAAATTGTTTCCCTAGTATGTTATTGTGAAACACTATGGGGAATAGCTTTTCCTTTCTTTCAAAAAAAAAAATAAAAAAAAATAAAGTACATTTATACGTCAAGTTCTAAGCGTCATAGTTTGATGCTTCTTGTCAATAGTGACCCAGTTGGTACTATTGAGAACAAGTTGATCAATCAATGATTCTCAGATTAAAAATCTAAAAATCCTCTCATACATTGAAGTATATGTAAATTTATCGTCACAAAGTTAAATAAAGTGTCATTACTTTGTGACAATTATCGTATAGTCTGCTAATTTTCTAAATTTGTTAATTAATTCCAAAAAGTAACGGAAGTACACATTTGATGTGTTAAGATCTTGGAGTTACACATTGTCCTTCTACCTGTTTGGATTACACTATTACGTAGAAGTACGGATTAAACTGTTTAAACGTTCACAAATTTGGATAACAATGTTCTATGGAATTACGGATGAACTGTTCACACGTTCACAAATTTGGATAACAATGTTCTCTGGAAGTATAGATGCACCTGTTCTGTTGAATGTGTTGAATTCGTATGTAGTCGTCTCTCTCACTCGATTTAAAATATTTGAACACTCTCTGGGCATATATCAATCGTATTCATAAGCGCAGGTACTGGGGATGTTACCATAAGTTGACTTCAGTTAAGTTGTGTAATCACTCGTAGTACTGTTCGTATAAATGTTAACAAGTGTTTAAAATATTGTCACTTTCCATTCTAGTCACACATCTATTTACCATGCTTACGGATTAAAAATATAATGTATAATAAACAAGAGGACACTGTCCTTATCACAGTTATGTGTGCCAGCGATGTGTAGCTATGTTACACATTATTTTGCTGGGTTATGATTTCTGAGCGCTCTAAGTAATCACAGATATTGACTCATTTAATCTGTTCGCTCAGTCATATGTAGCCTATTTTCGGACGTGTCGGGTGGACATCTGGATAGCAAATCTGCAATCGTATTTTGTGTACCGTTGATGTGCCTCACTTCAAAACTGAAGGCATGGAGCAGTAAAGACAATCTTGCTATTCTGTGGTTTGTTGGTGTCCCTGTGTTAATAATAATTAATGGATTGTTGTCTGTTTCTACAATAAAATGACGACCTAACAAATATGTAGACAATCTTTTGATGGAAAGAATTAGGGCCAAAGCCTCCAATTCAGGAGTTGACCATCTGCGTTCTATCGGTGTCAGTTTGCGGCTGACATTAAAAAAAATGCTTGAAGGATGTCATAATAAGATTGCAACAAAACCGCCCCTATGGCTATGGAGCTTGCGTCAGTCCTTAATCTGAAATCAATTTCAAAATTTGTTAATTTAAGGATGGGCTTAGTCGAAAAGTATGACAAAACTTTTGTAAATGCAGGTCTCAGGCACTCACTGTTTACAATTTTATTTGGTTTATCTTTGGTTAGTAAATTTGTAAAACTTTCTGTCAAACCCGCAAAATCAGGAATAAATCGTCTGTAATAATTGAGAGACCCAGCATGCTTCGTATTTCCTTTTTGGTTGTCTGAAGCGACAATTTTAGAATCTTGGATACAATGTTATCATCTGTGGTGACAAATCTATTGCAAAATTTATAGCCAAGAAATGTAATTTCGTGATAGGCGATTTCTACCTTGGATGGTTTCACTGTTAGGCCGTGTTGTTTGATACGTTCAAATGTTTGTCAGAGTGTTGTCAGGTTTTCCTAGTATGTACACAGATGTCGTCCCTGTAGGAAAGTATGTTCGGTAGGTCTGCTAGTAACAGTCGTGTCATGCGTACGAATGTTGCTGGGGCGTATGACTATCCCGAATGGTAGTTTACACCATTCGTATAATCCCCAAGGTGTTGCAAATGCTGCCAAGTGTATGGAATCGTCGGTCATGGGTATTTGCCAATACCCTTTGGTCATGTCAAGTTTTGTGAAGTATTTGTCGTGTGTCATCTCATTCACTATGTCTTCACAGTTAACCATGGGTTCTAAATCTAACTGTGTTGTTGCATTAAGTTTCCTGAAGTCTACGCATAAGCGTATTGAGTTGTCCTTCTTTTTGACAATCACTATAGGAGACGAATACTGTGATTGTGATCTTCTAATGATTTTGTTTGACTCCAGTTCTAAAATTTCCTGATGTAACTTGTCCTTGTAGTGTATGGGTATCGAACACGGTCTGGATTTTATTGGTACATGAGATGTTAATATGATTTGATGTTGTACTAAATCTGTCTGTCCTGGATGATTGGAGAAGATGGACTTATATTCTTCTGACACTAGCCCTACTAGACTTGAAATGTTCTATCCCTATAAGTCTAGAAGTGTTCTATTCCTACAAGTCTAGAAGTGTTCTATACCTACAAGTCTATAAGTGTTCTATCCCTACAAGTCTAGAAGTGTTCTATCCCTAAAAGTCTAGAAGTGTTCTATCCCTACAAGTCTAGAAGTGTTCTATCCCTACAAGTCTAGAAGTGTTCTATCCCTACAAGTCTAGAAGTGTTCTATCCCTACAAGTCTAGAAGTGTTCTATCCCTACAAGTCTAGAAGTGTTTTATACCTACAAGTCTAGAAGTGTTCTATCCCTGCCAGTGTAGTAGTGTTCTATCCCTGCCAGTGCAGAAGTGTTCTAGGCCTGCCAGTGTAGAAATGTTCTATCCCTGCCAGTGTAGTAGTGTTCTATCCCTGCCAGTGTAGTAGTGCTCTATCCCTACCAGTCTAGAAGTGTTCTATCCCTGCCAGTGTAGAAGTGTTCTATCCCTGCCAATGTAGAAGTGTTCTATCCCTGCCAATGTAGAAGTGTTCTATCCCTGCCAATGTAGAAGTGTTCTAGCCCTGATGGTGTAGAAGTGTTCTATCCCTGCCGGTGTAAAAGTGTTCTATCTCTGCCAATGTAGAAGGGTTCTATCCCTGCTGGTGTAAAAGTGTTATATTCCTGCCAATGTAGAAGTGTTCTATCCTTGCCTGTGTAGTAGTGTTCTAGCCCTGATGGTGTAGAAGTGTTCTATATCTGCCGGTGCAGAAGTGTTCTTTCCCTGCCAATGTAGAAGTGTTCTGTCCCTGCCTGTGTAGAAGTGTTCTATCCCTGCCTGTGTAGTAGTGTTCTAGCTCTGCCAGTGTAGTAATGTTCTAGCCCTGGTGATGTAGAAGTGTTATTTCTCTGCCAGTGTAGAAGTGTTTTTTTCCTGCCAGTGTAGAAGTGTTCTAGCCCTGATAGTGCAGTAGTGTTTTAGCCCTATCGGTGTAGAAGTGTTCTAGCCCTGCTCCCACGACTTCCCATGTGCTTACCATAGCCTATGAATTGACATATTACATCGGTTTGCACTAGAGTTACATGTTACACCTGTTTGTACTATATTCATTTGTTACACATGTTTGCACTAGATTCACCTGTTACACTTGTTTGTACTATATTCATCTGTTACACGTGTTTGCACTAGATTCACTGTTACAACTGTGTGTACTAGATTTACCTGTTACATCTGTTTGCACTATATTCACCTGTTAAACCTGTTTGCACTAGATTCACCTGTTACACATGTTTGTACTAGATTCACCTGTTACACCTGTTTGCAATATATTCACCTGTTACACCTGTTTGCACTTAATTCACCTGTTACATATGTTTGCACTTGATTTACCTGTTAAACCAATTTGTAATATATTCACCTATTACACCTGTTTGCACTAGATTCACCTGCTGCGCCTGTTTGCACTATATTCACATGTTACACCTGTTTGTACTATATACACCTGTTTGTATTATATTCACCTGTTACACCTGTTTGCACTAGATTCACCTGTTACACCTATTTGCGCTAGATTCAAATGTTACACATGTTTGCACTAGATTCACCTGTTACACCTGTTTGCATTAGATTCACCTCTCACTCCTATTTGCACTAGATTCACCTGTTACACCTGTTTGCACTAGATTCACATGTCACACCTGTTAAACCAATTTGTAATACGTTCACCTGTTACACCTGTTTGCACTATATTCACCTGTTACACCTGTTAGCACTAGATTAACCTACTAAACCTGTTTGAACTATATTCACATGTTACACCTGTATGTACTATATTCACCTGTCACTCCTGTTTGCACTAGATTCACCTGTTACACATGTTTGCACTATATTCACCTGTTACACATGTTCGCACTAGATTCACCGGTTACACCTGTGTGGATTAGACGCTCGTCTGCCGGACCGATGGCCAGGGGTTTGAACCACATCGGAGCGGATTCGAATGTGTTTAATTTATCTGGGCTCTCCGGTCAATCCTTCCTAAAATGTGTGTAATTGATCTGGGCTCTCAGGTCGGTCTTGCCTAAATTGTGTACCATGATATGTCTTGGGAAATAAAGGCGCGAGCGTAATGCTGACTACATCACCCGCCAAGTGCCGATTGATCTATACATTTATGAGCCTGTCACCGTATCCCAAGTTCACCTTCATCTTTATCGTGAACCATGTCGTCAAGCTTGATTGAGCGCTCATGTTTCGCCATCTCTCACGATCACAAGAGTCTTGGATCAACTGTGTTATTGTCTCGATCATGCCATGTAGCCTAGCCATCCAGAAATTTACTACTCTGCCTTCTCCGTGTTCTTTTCCCTTCAATCTTGCCAGATTTCATCAAGTTCTCTAGTTTATTTCTTCCCATAACGTGACCAAACAATCTTGAATTCTTCACCTTAAGTCGTATAAAATAGTCATATGCTTTATTTACTGACTACCTATATGCACATTGGACAACTATAATTATGTACTTAACCAATTGTCCCGATATAATTTTCACTTCTGATTTCTTCAGAATGAACAGCTATACGCTTTCACGGTAATCATTATTATATGGTTACGGATCAGGGTGTATGCTGCATATGTGGATTTATTATTATCACCACATTTAGCCGTAAGATGGAAATGATGAAGGTGAGGGGAGGAAAAGAACAATGTCGTTTTCTTCTGCTGCTTACATCTCCCAATGAAATCACGCCACGCCTTTTATTGACTTATTCATGATGTGTTTTATTGTGCAGTTAACATGTTCTACGTGTTGAGGCAGCCATTCTCCCGCCAACCCTCCTTAGTCGTTTCTTACGCCATGCGTCTTATGTTGCAGTGCTACTATTTTTTCCTTTTTTTTCTTTTTTGAACATGTTATGAGAAGAAATAAAATGGAGAACTTGGTGGTAGGTCGAGACAAGAGCACTGAGCTGATCGACAACTCTGGTGATCAACTGAAATGGCGAATCATGATCATCCACGCTTACCGGTATGGCACATGATGGATGGATGGATTCTTTCCTTTTCCTGTGGGCCCCCGTAAACACAGGTGACTATGGATACATGCTACACATTATAGGCCACATCCTTAGCTTGTCAGGTCTTGTGGCTAATTAGTATCAACTGAACGTACTTATATCAGCCTACAACTTTTACTATCAGTTTTGACACTGTCCGCGAGAGCTGTTGAAGATGTGGACCGAGCACGTTTTGGAATGTCCAGAGTGCTGTGATGTCGGTTCTTGACTCAACTCTGCTCAGTGTATTTTTATAACAACACATTTATTTATCACCCCCCCCCCCCCCCCCTTTTTTCCGATTTCCTTGTTTCCATGGAGTTTTCAAGCGATATTTGGGGCCAGTGATCCGGATAACGGTAAAAAGCCAGCACCCATGCAGACTCAATTAGGATCCCTTCATTCCACCATACACAGAGGCATGACGCTGGGACCGAAGTCCAATACAGGTGGGATCAATTGGTTCTCGGTTTGTCATAGAATATTAATACACAATGGGTAACATTCTATTGATATATACAACCTATAGTCGGATCCACTTGGCTGACGTCGCTTCACAGTGAATATTGGAGGCCTATTTATCCCTTATCCCATGAAGCATAAACAGCGGGAGAGTGCTCGTTTGTGGGATTCATATATCGAGATTACCGTGGCCTACTATTTTCTCTGTCCATCGTTTACATGGTCAGCCTCTACTTCTGATTTCATTTGGCCTGTACATCATTGCTTGTTGTGGTATACCGTCGGTTGGTAGCCTAGTTATGTGGTCAAACCATTTAACTTGCTGTTTTATAATGAAATTTAGCGCTGCTATAACCCCCGCTTTAGTCCTGATTTCTTCATTTATGGTTTTCTCTCTTCTTGATACATTCAGTATTCTTCTCGGGAATCCGCTTCCGTTGTTGTAATTTTTCTATTTTCTTTTCGCTGTCATTGTTCAAGTTTGGCACTGGTAGCATAGAGTTGGTAGGAAGATTGTGTTGTAGAGTGCCTTTTTAGTATTTAATGATACGTTTCTTCTTTAGCCGGTCTCCGTGGCATAAGCTCAGCTGCGACCGATTTGTGCAGCAGACCGTGTCGCGTTGTGTTATAACGTGCTGGTATGGGAGCCGGTCGTTCAGAAAGCAATGGCAAACTACAGAACGTAACACTTGCCTAGTACACCAACAGCAGCTGAAAAATGCTGGTGGTGACTGCAACGTCCCGTAAGGGATACGCGACACACGCCCAAGAAAATGTTCTTTATTATTGGTGCCATTTATCTAATGAGTTAGTTTGCCTTGTTGCATTTATTTCCGATCTCGTCTGCTGATTTGCAATTTGATAATAGTATGCTTCCTAAGTAATTGAAGATCTTTACTTACTTCATGTTTGTTATTTTAGATGAATCTTTGTTGGTTTTTCTTCTTTAGTTATAGACATTACATCTGCTCTTTTTTTTTTTTTTTTCGCATATCCTTTACAGGACATCGCTGTCAACATCATCATCATCTTTCAGGTGATTGTTGATTTCTTGGCAAGATTACGCTCAGTAGTTTGCTATTGCTTTCTGAGCGACAGGCTCACATACCCCGTAAGTTACAGACATGGAGAGAACCGCTACCGATTCTCGCGCACGTCACGTTACTCACGAGAGCTGTTCTACTGATGCTAATTTTCATGTTATGCTCCTTACACACTATATTTAGAATATTTATATGAACTTGTAATTGTGCTTCTGATCTTGTTATAGTGCTTGATCGTCCACAAATAGGAGTTCTTTAATGGTATAATTTACTGTCTGTTATTATTATGTGTGATGTTGTTACGGTCTCAGTTTGGCTGGTTTCTTTACATATGCGGTCTATATAGGTTATGAACAAAAAGGGGACACAACCTTATCGTACTCCGGATCTTATCGTAAAGGGTTATGCGTGTCCTCCATTTGTTCTTACTGTACATTCACTGTTCTTGTATTAATTTCTACACAGGTTTGTTAGATGTGCACTTACTCCATATCGTTTAAGAATTTCTCATAGCCTGTTTCTATCTACTTTATCAAATGCCTTTTCTTGGTCGACAACGGCTAAGTAGAGTGTTTAATTAAATTCGATTGATTTTTCTATAAGTTGTCTAAGGACAAAGATGGCATCTTTGCATCCCTTGTTTTGTTTTGTTTTTTTTCCTAAATCCAAGTTGTGATTCATTTAGCTGGGGTTCTATTGTAGGTCGTAGTCTTTGCTTGAAAATTTTTGCAAATATTTGCCCAGCATGGCTCAAAAGGGAAATGCTTCTGTATTGTGTGGGGTCTCGTGTACATGTGTAACTGTCCAACAGTCGACCACGTCACACTAGATTTCTGATATTATTTCAAACGTTTCCCGTTAAATCGCCGCTATGTATGTTGTCTGGGATTGTGTCTCTAGGGCTGTCTTATTCATCCTTGCTGCTTACACAATCCCATCTGTCTTAGATATCGCTCATTCAGGTCTCAACTGCGAGATAACTGCTTGGCCCAGTGACTTCTATTCCTCAAATCTGGGAAACCCTCTCTGTGTGCATCATCAATAGTACCCATGCTGTCATCATAGCTGTAGACAGTTGTCTTTGTATGTACACATTCCCTTTGACGCTGATTTAATTTACTTCTTACACTGAGGCGTGATCTCTTAATAGTATCTGAACGATGCAGCATCCCAGACCTAACTGCTTGTTCACGTCCGATAAGAACTGTCTGGGGGACGCGGGGCGGGGGGGGGGGGGTGGTCAATGAATCAATTAATCAAATAGACCACTGTAAAATATGTTTTCCTGAATCTCTGTAATATTTAAAAAAATAAATTAAGTTCCATGTCCTTCACAGGACGTAGCAGTCAACCCCAGCATTTTCGCTGTTCGTGATTCCTGGGCAAATTTTACGTTCAGTAGTTTGTCCATTGCTTTCTGAACGACCGGCCGCTATACCTTTTTCGAAAAAAACCAGCACCGCCGTGTTTCGAACCCGGGTATACGGGCTCACAAACCACGTTCGCAAGCCCTTAGCCACAGCGACCGGTAAGTCTGTAATATTACAGTCTGTAAAATATATTTCCCTCAAACATGGTAATGGTAACAGTGCTGTCTGTAAACTATGTTTCCCCCAGTCTCAGTAACATTGCTGTTTGTAAACTATGTTTCCCCCAGTCTCAGTAACATTGCTGTCTGTAAACTATGTTTCCCCCAGTCTCAGTAACATTGCTGTCTGTAAACTATGTTTCCCTCAGTCTCAGTAACATTGCTGTCTGTAAACTATGTTTCCCTCAGTCTCAGTAACATTGCTGTCTGTAAACTATGTTTCCCTCAGTCTCAGTAACATTGCTGTCTGTAAACTAAGTTTCCCTCAATCGCTGTAACATTGTATCAGTATAATGGGTTAGTTTCCAACAGACACTGACTTCCAGCAAACGTTTGTAGATGCGGATAGCCTGGGCAGCTCACATCTCAAGAGAAGATACATGCTGGAATGGTTCCGTCAAATCATCAGTCCCGCAAGCCACACACCCTTTGTTAATAGCCTAACCCTCTTTTCCTTCGTGATTTCCACAGTAATATTACAGTACTGCTGGACGGGTCAAGTAGCTCCGCCTCTGGCTGACCTGTGTGAATCCGTGTGCAGTCACCTCGATGTTTCAGTATGTTTGGAGAGAGAGCAAATAGTAGATTTAGTGATAATGTAGTGGAGAGATGGTCTTCAGAATTCCTTGGGATCAATACTAGTGATCATGTAAAGACAGTACATGTTGGAAATATGTCATTTACATACAGATAATCAATCTATTGTTACACTCTTTTAAATAACATGCATAATTTGTATTAGTTATCATAGCTCCATTCTTCCGATGTTCTGCTTCACTTTTAGTGGGGTCAGTTCGCCCAGATAGTGAAAACATCCGCTCCAGAAATCTCCTGTAAGTTTCATTTTTTGACAAAAAGTGTTTAAAACATTACTCCTTTTCATAAGCGCGTAGTGTAGGTAGGTAGGCTTAGTGACGCGTGTGTATTTCCATATAGAACCACGGCTTCTATTATCTTTAACGGCCACGTTGCCAACAGCGGTCTACTCCTAAGGAAAGCAATCTACCATCGTGGTTTCACTGCCAGAACCACACAAGTAAACATGTGATAGCGCTGTGTGTGTGTGTGTGTGTGTGTGTGTGTGTGTGTGTGTGTGTGTGCGTGTGTGCGTGTGGGTGTAAGTCAGTGTTTACATACACCACGCGGCATACTCATACTGATCAATCACATTCACTACACAGAAGGTAAAGAATCCTTTAACGCCCATTAGGACAATTCCGACAGACTCATAATTGTATAGATCAACTGGCAATCGATGGGTGATGTGGCATGTATCACACCGGCCGCCTTTATTTCCCAAGACATTCTTGGTACCAACTGAAAGCTGGGTCGATCTGGAAATTATTACATATACAGAATCCGCCCATTCGTGCTCCAATCTGTAACCACCGTCCCTCGGGGGAGCGTCTATCAACTATGCCATCGCGACTTCCATCGTATTTGTATACCGGGAAAACATTACAGAAAGCAATAATGTATACCATTCTCTAGATCATAGGGGTAGACATTGCCAGCAGTGTAAGGCGGGAAGCATATACGGAATGCGATATCAGCAAATATGACAACAATATGTCGACATTAATTATAATAATTATTAGAAACTGGACAACTGAGAAAGACATGAAGTTGTCACCCGGCCTGACACTATATAATGTGCTGACAAGATGTTAGCACACCCAGCAGATTGTGACATTAACCTGTTGAAAAATCTGTGCAGGAAAGCTCAACACCTGAAGGTGTTATCTGTCGAGTACATCAGCTATCTCACCAAGAGTACTCGGTGGGCAAGCACACAGGAATAGCCCGTACATTGGTGGTTCACAAGAGGCAGTCCTTGAGACCTGAATGGGCCGATATCTAAGACAGATGAGATTGTTTCAGCAGCACGGGTTCTGGGCAGAGGAGCGGCTGGCCGAGTGGCTAAAACGCCGATTCTCATTCGGGAGACCAGGGTTCGAATCCTCGGTAAGGTGTGGGATTGTTTTCTGTCGGGGCAAACAGAAATTCCTAACCTGCACAGTTCGCGGCGACCGCACTAGCCAGGCAGCCTGAATTCCTCAGGCTCAAAGACCCTCCTGCCATGCATCGCAAGGTACTATATTGACAATAAATGACAGTTTTTGACAGTTTATGACTGTATGGTTTGAAGTGCTAGGTTTGCACGTAAGGTAACGGTGGACATGGTCAACATGCTAGAGTGCTTATCCGGTCTTGGCAAACATCACTCGCCCGTTTGATATTCTCTTGCTTGAGTTTGTTCTTAAGCAATTATTCCATATGTATTCTGTGATAGACTACTTAAAGTTAACTGTAAAACAGCGGGAAAACTGCTGCATGCTATATTAGTGTTAGACACAATGGACCAACCTTGGTGCCTTACATCTTGCTATGCATAAAGAAGGTAGGAACAGAAACAGAAGACATCATTAACTGCATCACAGAAGCCATTTCAGACATCAAGGAAACAAGCACCATTGTGGAAACACGAGAATGGAAATTCAAAGGCATGTTTAAAAACATAACATTTGCCAACATACGAGTTAAGCTGCACCAGCTGAGGGAGGAGTTCAATTGAAAATGCTGCACGTCTGAAAACTGACATTTATCAACTTGACCATGAACGTTCTTCGCGTATGGAGACGTCCAGGCCTAGGCTTCAAGGGACTCGGAATTCAAAAGAAAGATGTTCTCACTATCTAAAGGTGTGTGATTATTGTACGTGAGCTAGTGTCAGCCTTGAAGACCTCTTCACCAGCATGCAAGCTGCCATGGAAAGTCATATCCTGTCTGGAATGGTGAATGATAAATCTGAAGCTTGGAATGCAGCGGTTAAGGCCACTAACTAATGTTGTCTCAACAAATAGGGACATTATTGTGCAACATTTACCATTTTCAATGCAGGCCGCTCAGATGGATGTTCAACTTGTGAAAGCTAAACCACTGAAATCAGTGTTTGACTGTGTTTAAATTTCTGGGCTAGATGCTTTCAGAGATGAGGACACACTCATAAGCGAAGAAACACACACTAACAGTGACATGAAGGATCATGTGGAAATCAAGACTAGGACAGAGCAGCGAGATGGAGCTATACATTCTGCAAGTGAATATTCTGACGTAACAAGAAAAGTCATACAGAAAAGTCCTAAAAGCAAATCACAGAATCCAGACAAAATAAAAACAGAAGCTATTCAGGTTTGTTGGAAAACAGCAGTTAAATGGCTGAAAAGACTTTTTAATATAGTATGGGAAGAAAGAAAAGTCCCAGACGATTGGCAACAGGCAATAATAGTACCAATGTAGAAAAAGAAAGTCAATATGAGAGAGTGCGAAACATAAAGAGGTGTATCACTCCTGAGTCATATGGGGAAAATATAGGCAAAACTATTGAAACAAAGAGTTAGGCCCATAGCTGAACAATAGTTATGTGAATTACAATTTGATGTCAGGAAAGGTAAAAGTTGCTCTGATGCACTATTCACAATTAGACAAATATGTGAAAGCACAATTGAATATAGTGATCAGCGGAATATTGTGTTTGTAGATCAGGAAAAGGCTTTCGATACATTAGATATATATAAATTATGGACCATCCTTGAAGACTACCGGATACAAGGTCAATTGCTAGAAAACATCATAGCCATGTACCACTATAGTGTGCGTTTTTTTTTTTTTTTTTGTTGCCTCAATATAAAATTCAATATCTCAGTAACCAACTGAGGGAAAATGATGAGATTTAGTATATAATCTTATCATTATGTCCACCCAACAAAAAAAATTTTGTTCTGGAGATTTTACAGCAGATTTCAAAGTTAGTTTATATGCGGTATATTAATTACGACTTAGAGATTACGTCCATGATTTTAACAGTATTACAGCTTCACCAAGACACTCCCCGCATTTTTAAAAATTTTCACGTGATTATCCGTTTTGAAACAAACAGCGCGAAGATTCAGAGGTGTCTCCGAATGGGGGTTCTTTCATGAAACGTGATTATATAAATAAACTAGCTGACAAGGCCCGGCTTCTGGCGGGGATCTATCTATCTATCTATCTATCTATCTATCTATCTATCTATCTATCTATCTATCTATCTATCTATCTATCTATCTTCCTATCTATCTATCTATCTATCTATCTATCTATCTATCTATCTATCTATCTATCTATCTATCTATCTATCTATCTATCTATCTATCTATCTGTCTGTCTGTCTGTCTGTCTGTCTGTCTGTCTGTCTGTCTATCTATCTAATCTATCTGTCTGTCTGTCTGTCTACCTGCCTGCCGGCCGGCCGACCGACCCACCCACCCACCCCCCACCGACCGACCGACCGACCCACCGACCGACCCACCGACCGACCCACCGACCGACCCACCAACCGACCGATATCTATCTATCTATCTATCTATCTATCTATCTATCTATCTATCTATCTATCTATCTATCTATCTACCTATCTATCTATCTATCTATCTATCTATCTATCTATCTATCTATCTATCTATCTAATCTATCTGTCTGTCTGTCTGCCTGCTTACCTGCCTGCCTGCCTGCCGGTCAACCCACCCACCCACCCACCGACCGACCCACCGGCCGACCCATCGACCGACTGACCGACCTACCGATATCTATCTATCTATCTATCTATCTATCTATCTATCTATCTATCTATCTATCTATCTATCTATCTATCTATCTATCTATCTATCTATCTATCTAATCTATCTAATCTATCTGTCTGTCTGTCTGCCTGCCTGCCGGCCGATCGACCTACCCACCCACCGACCGACCGACCGACCGACCCGACCGACCCGACCGACCGACCCACCACCACCCAGTCAGCCAGCCAGCCAGCCAGCCTTCCACCCACCCACCCACCCACCCACCTACCTTTCTGCCTACCTACCTACCTACCTACCTACCTACCTTTCTGTCTGTCTGTCTGTCTGTCTGTCTGTCTGTCTGTCCGCGCTATTAAATATTGATAAAAGTTACTTGAAAAAACGTCAGGACCATGTGTTGAAAGAGGAAGAGGACTATTGGAGAAAGGATGGATTGAATTTTATGCAACCGAGAGCAATCATCAACCTACTGGAATCGTCCGACACAGATTAAGGTCTGAGCAGATGATACACACTTACTGGGATATTTTGCTCCAACTATTCAGACGAATTGCAGGCCCTAAACATTACAGCATCAGCATCAGCTGAAGAAACAAGAAGGAAATGAAAAATAAGGTAAGAAATATATTCCTTCTACTTTCCTGTTAATTTACAAATTATTTACCCCGTGCCTCTGTAAATTCTCTGTCTTTACTAATATTACACATTGCACCCCTCTTGGGAATCTCCGTGGTGAAGTGGTCAAGCCGTCTGACTCGGGCTCCGAAGGTTGTATGTTGGATTCCAGGCCGCGTCCTTCATTTCACGAGTGCATTTTTTCGGAGACTCCCGAGGGTCGTCGCTGGAACTACGGAGTTCGTGCTTTGTGCGACGCTTTCTGCGCTGCGGAAAGAAACTGAGCCATATGGGATAAAAACCCGGTACAATGCAGCCGACCCTGTCGATTTTAAGCTAGTTCTTTCATTGTACCCACTCCCATACGAATCCGGATACGCCTTTGTGTGTCATCAGAATTGACAGGTCTCCCATTACCGTAAAAATAACTTTGTTAACAACAAATCACTAGTTGTTCTGCAAAACATCACAGGAATGTCGCCGCTTTCAATGATTTAAGTTGTTTTTGGACCTATCAAAGACATATTCCTTGGGTGGGGGTAAATATAAGACGGCTGGAAAAATTTCATAACGATGCAACAGACAGTTTTTAAAATAATTGATCGTGAATGAAGGCAAACAAATGTGGACATACTATAGAGCCAAGGGGCAATAATAACACAAGAAGGTATATCAGACATGTTCAAAGTCAATACAGGCGTAAGACAGGGATGTGTGCTCTCTCCTCTGTTATTTAATAACTACATGGACAGAATATCCAGAAAACCAGACTTGACAGGGTAGACTCAGAACAATTAGAACTCTTTACTTCAGATGAAACAACAGATTCACCCGCAATAAATGAACCTTATTTGCAGACGATCAGTGCCTGTTTTATAGCTACGAAAGAAGACTGCAAAATCATAGTAATCATTTGATTTCAACATACAGCAGATACAATATGAATATAAATACAGCCGAAACTGAAGTAATGCAAGTTAGCAGATCTCCTGGTCCACTAAGTATACAGATAAATAACACATCTCTGAAACAAGTCAAAAAATTAATGATCACAGAAGATGGCAGAATAGACAGAGAAATCGAAATCAGATGTCAAAACTCAAGTGTGCTTATATATCAGCTGTCACCAATACTGAAACATTCAAACATACCTATGTCCACAAAACGGCAGATAATAAATAGCATATTCACACCAACACGATGCTACTTGGACATTATCCGAATCACACTTAGAAAAATAAACACCTGTGTGATGAGAAGAGATACCAACTTAAATATTCCAGACCGAGTAAGAAATGATGTTATCAGACAGACAGTGGGGATCAACAACTTGTGCCACATATAACGAAAGACAGAAGATCGAATAGTTAGGCCATCTCGTTAGAATGCAACACCATCAACTACCAGCATTGACCCTACATCAAAGAACATCTGTTACAAGAGCGAGAGGACGCCAGAGAATAATATGGATTGACAACATCAAAGACATTGTACAATCCCATGGAATGACACTATCAAGTGCCACACATCGGGCGCTGAAGCGCCAATTATTCCTCCCCACGACGCTTGGTGGGAAACGTTGATGATGATGATGATGATGATGATGATGATGATGATGATGATGATGATGATGATGATGATGATGATGAACATAAGGAGAATTTGAATGCAAATGATGAAAAAGGTTGAACTGAAACAGCAATCAATGTGGTTGCTATTATTAATGATGACTTGGATCATGAGAGCACAGAACTGCGAAATATTTCTGCTAATGGCCTGTCCAAGCTGCTTCTCTCAGGCTATATTGTGTCCTCACAATTATTATCTCATTGTGAGCTTTGTGGTGACATCCTCTTATTGAAGACGATGAAGTCCTACTACAGTGTTTGGGGGTATTTTGTTTCATTGGATGCATTTTCATGCTTAAGAAGTGCCTTGAGGTTCATAGCGAAGGTTAATGGACGGTGTTTAGTGCAGGAGTTGAGTTAAGAACCGACATCACTGCACTCAGGACATTCCCATACGTGCTCCGTCCCCTCGTTCAACGACCAGCGAAGAGTCATACTACTAATCGTTCCGACCACTATCCGATTAAAGGTTCTCCTGGTCTTCCCTCTCAGTTTTGAGATTCTTCCAGAACCCCTGCTGATCCCCCGCAATCTCATTCTTTCCACATATGGGTTCTCAATCTGTTCCTCCGCCTTCTCCACCTGGTCCCACAAGCTCATGACCACCTCCCCCTTGTCTATAGGAAAACTACCACCAAGACGTGCATTCCCTGCTAGCCTATTAGCCTGTTCAGGAGAACCTTGCATATGATACCACGACATCTATCTAGCCTGAGTATGGAAGTGGAGGAGTCACTGTAGCGTGCCGCTGGCTGGAGGATAATCAGGGCACCCATGTATTGATTGTAACAGACTCACAGAGCATGCAGAGCAGGGTGAAGACATGTATGATTCGTGCAGAGTGCCATGCTTCAATTACAAAATCTAAGACAGGTAGCATTCGTTGAATCATGTCCCCACGGCATGCAGGTGTGTCATTGGAAACCAGCAGGCAGATAAACTGATGGGATCTGCACCTCTGGGTGGAGTATTGGTGCACGATAAGGCAGATATGGTCAGGGATCTTTGGGATCTTGTGTATGGCGTGGAAGAACAGATACAGTATTATTACATGATGAGAATGTGGAGTGACCGGAGGTTCTGGCCAACACTCATTTCTCCGATGAAAGGCCAGACCAACACCTAATAAGATTGTAGCTGGTACCATTAGTACTGGGACTCTTCGTTGGTTGTTGAAGATGAGCACAGCGCGAGTATGGAAATATCCCGAGTGATTTAATGTCTGTTCTTAATTCAACACAACAAATAGAGGAGTCAGCACTCGGTTTTGATGACGTCAATATCACACCGGCTGCGTTTACTTCCAGTGACATCCACGCTAGGCTGAGTCGACCTTGGAGCAAGGTCAACATGAAGATGATAATATGAACACATGAACACTGGCCAACAGCCACATGCGATTATTATATTGTTGACTGCGAACTGGTTCAATTGCCGGTAACGCTAAGATGACTTGTCTCCAGAGTACACTTCTTAAGTCGTCTAACATGGACACCAGACAGTTTCCCTAATGTCCTGTTATTTGACTGGAAGGAAAGGCGATGGGGACAGGGTGTGGCCACTCACAATTCTATGTCGTGGCCTAGAATATGTGGAGGCCTAATACTTCACATTCCAACAGCAGTTACTGCTATAGGATTACCTTTACCTTAACAGCCCGAGCCTGCACGCACGTACACACACACACACATGCACGCACACAAACACACACACGCGCACACACACACATGCGCACACACACACACGCACACACACAACACACACTCACACACGTACACTCACACACAACGCACACTCACACACACACACACGCGCACGGAGCATAGAAACTAAAGGTTTAGAATACAATGCATATTCAAGATATGTCTGGCTTGTTAATTGGGTGACTGGTTGGTTGGGTGATTGATTGGTTAGGTAACTGAGTGATTGGTATGCTGGTTGTAAATCTGGGAGTATGACTGTTATACTCCAACACATCTTTGCACAAAGTGTAATTTTACCTGTGGTTATTATTATTATTATTATTATTATTATTATTATTATTATTATTATTATTATTATTATATTGTCGTTGTTTGGGTAATCGTTTTTTATAAATATTTCTGAATCTGGAAATATTGTTTCGTGACATAAACCACGCCATAGATGTACGTGACACCAGAAAGAGGATATAACAAATAGGTGCTTCAAAACAAGCACCTCCCACGTTAATAAAGAAGCGCGTGTGCAAATAAACTAAACATAGTGACTTCACATTGCAGTATCCATCTAATTCTAATGTGTGTGCACGATGAATCAAGGCGGCTGCATCGCAGTTCTTTTACTCGTCCTTGACTTGAGGAGGTAAATTAAAGGTACCTCAGAAGTCAGATACGGTACACCTGATGGCGAGGCACACTGGTAATAGGGAAAGCTATCCATCACGCAAACATTCGTCCAATGCACTCATTAGTAGTAAAAGCTACTATCAGTTAGCAGTTTGTGTGTGGGATAAGCTGGAGTTTATAGCGAGTGAATGCAAACACTGTACACATTAATAGAACAGGCAAAATCTAGTACAACGTTTACAACAATCCTAGAGATAAAACATTGGCACACCTGGAACCCATCTACATACGGTGAACTAGGTCTTTCCTCGAGTTGAAAGAAAACATGTCAACAGAGTTCTGCTTTTCTGCTTGACAACAAACACTTGCAGAATAGACACTGAGATGGAATAGCCACTTAACGGAGATTCTGTCAACAATGTCCGCTGTGTGAGAACTAACACCTTAACCAGAGGGGACAAAATGTGTGCAGATAAGGTGTCTTGATTCTCCATTGGCTTGGTTTATCCATACCAGTAATTTAATAGAGGAACATGATTTCATGCTAATGATGTAGATTAGTCAGTTGTTTACCCAGGTGAGACTGCGGCCAACACTTCCTGGGGTACATTGTACATGAGGGTTCAGATGTCAACTGGGCTTAGATTGTGGGCCTAACTTGTACATCCCTGGTTGCTATAATGTAAAGTGTAACAAGAATACACATACATTAACCACATCAGGGGACTCACAACCAAAAAGTGAATCATAGCTTCTGATTGCGGCAATTTAAAACTTTACATTCTTGCTGTGCAGTCTTATGTTGTTTGTTTCATAGAACTGAGCTACATCCGGGATGCGCAGAGATCTGTTCACATGGACAACAGCTGATTAAATCCTCCAGTTGATATTAAGAATGTGGTCAGCTGGTGGCAAGGGTGGACTCGTGATGCCACTGGTGCGTGGTGTTGTGTATACCTACCTCATGTCGTCTGCTGTTCTGGTTGGGGTCACCGTCGGTAAAGCAATTTCAGGTGAGCATTTTGTCAAGGGCATGTTATCCGTAACTATGAGGAGTGTGTGTCATTTATAAGAGATGAATGGTTCATGTGAACTGGCTTTCTTCAGTGTTTTATCCCCTACGTTATGTGTTCCATGGAGTTTTATCACGACATTAGACATGCTTCACTTTTAGTTTGTGTTATAGAAAGTCACCGGTCTCTGTGGCTAAGGGCTTGCGAACGTGGTTTGTGAGCCCGTATACCCGGGTTCGAAACACAGCGGTGCTGGTTTTTTTCGAAAAAGGTATAGGAGCCGGTCGTTCAGAAAGCAATGGCAAACTACTGAACGTAAAATTTGCCCAGGAATCACGAACAGCGAAAATGCTGGGTTGACTGCTACGTTCTGTGAAGGACATGCGACTTAATTTAAAATAATATAGAAAGCCATTTTACAGGGTAAGTTAAAAAGTAAGTCACAAATGGCTGTAGAAAAATAACTAATTATGATAACAACTTGAAACCAGTTTATTGTTATACATTCATTGTCCCTTTATTTCTCAAAATAATTTCCACCGACATTGATGCACTTATCCATCGTTTTATCAGTCCTCCCACACCGGCTGCATAAAACTACGTGCTTTATTTTCATTTACCTGCCATCCCACATAACTGTGTGACTTACTTATTGACTCGCCCTCGTAACTTTTTCTACCCAGCTATGCACAGCTTTAAGGGATAAACACTGAACACCCACCTTGGCGGAGACATTTCGCGAGTGACGCCGAAGTTGAATGTGTAGTTAAAACGTGGTTTAGAAAATGTCCTTTGCGTGTCCTTTGTAGAACCTCGCTCCCATAACAACCTTCCGTAAAACGTCTCGATCACAAGCTGGATGTCCCGCGTCCGATACACCCATCTGGAGATCATCCGCCACATCCTGCACCCATCTTCTCTTTGGCCTTCCTCTTCCTCTCTTCCCAGGCATATACCCCCTCCATTATTGTTCTCTCCAAACTCTCATGATGTTTCAGGTGACCAAAATATATCAGTGTTCTTTGTTTTATCGTTTTTAATAGCCATCCCTCTTCAATATTCAGCTCTTGAAGTATGGATGCATTTGTTCTTTTCTTTACCCAAGATATTCTTAGAATCCGTCTATAACATTTATACTCAAAGGCATTTATGCGCTGTTCCGCTTGTTTAGTACGTGTCCAGGTCTCGCAGGCATATGTTGCAAGGGGATATATGCATGCTCTTAAAAATCTAATTTTTGTAGTTCTGCCTGTCCCACTCCATAATGTATTCATTTGTTTTAGTCTTTGAAGAGCAACTGATGGCCGCCGTTTAATTTCTTTCATTGTGTCACCGTTGTTAGTAATCAATGACCCAAGATATTCAAAATTTTCCACCACCTCCAATCTTTCCTCATCAACATATATTTCTTTCTCCATAGTAGTTTTTTCTATATGAATTATCTTTGTTTTTGCCTTGTTAAGATATAAGTTGTGCTTTTCACTATGTCTTTGGGCTGAGGTCATTAGGTTTTCTATATCATTATGTGGTGTAGACAGTAATACCGTATCATCAGCATATCGAATCTCTGGTATTTCATGACCACCGATATTTAGGGCATAATATCGCTCATATTGTCAGGTCTTAGTTAGATATGACTGAGCTACCGTATGACAGTAGACGGTACTACCTGCTTCTGTTAGCGCCGAATGTTGAGCGACGCTTACCAAACCCGACACCCCACAGCAAACGGCTACGGGCGGAGGAGCTTAAATGGGATGGTACAAGCCTTATACTAGTGCGAGGAAATGCAACCTAAAGACTGAATGTCATGGTAGGGCAGACCAGGCCCTAAGCCATGGTTGGCAACTGGTCTAGGATCGAAGCTCCGACAAGCGGACAGTTAGAGCATTGCTTTGCTGATCCGGCAGCTTCTGCAGCTTGTCTTGTTCAAGACGTATTGGTATTACCTTTCCTCTGGAGTACACTAGACAGGCCGAGAGAGGGATCATGCCGCACGGGTAACACATGGTCTCTAAATTCAATCCAGGCTTTGTGTTATGGAGAGGTATAACTCCATTTTCCAAAATATCGTCTGTCAAGACAGCAAGGTGCCGGTCATATTGCTCCCTGGTTATATCATCTCTGACATTTCTCATTATATTCTCGGCGTATAGGTTAAACAAATAGTGTGACAGCACACAGCCCTGACGGACTCCTTGTTTAATGTCAAACCAATCTGATTTCTCGCCATCAATTCTGTCATATATTCTGAAGGGAGTGGGAGATCACTATAGTGCATGCCCCATTTCTAAACAAAGAAGTTGGGCCCCATCCTCTTCTATCTTCAATAACCCCAGAATATGACCCTCGAGTTATCTGCAGGCCTCGTCTTATTTAATTTAGTCTAGGAGATATAGATTATGGTCCTGGTGAGAATAATAATTACTAACTGGGAATCTACCCTTCTCCAAGGATTCTTTTAGCTCTTGAGCCAACCTTTGGTTTATCACATCTGAGGAAAGTCTGGAGAATTCTCTCAGCCTGATTTATATTAAGAAAGCATGGATGTTGAGCAGTTGATAGACCCTGAGTCTCTCTCTCTCTCTCTCTCTCTCTCTCTCTCTCTCTCTCTCTCTCTCTCTCTCTCTCTCTCTCTCTCTCTCTCTTGACAACTTGGTGTACACACATAAGATGGTGAATCACAGATAGGTTGAACTGACTAATCAACAAAGATCAGTTAATGTTAATTATTTATTGACTGGGCCTGTGTCTTCTGGCCTGATAGATACATTTTCTATTGTGGTTTACACAAGATAAATTAGAAAATGGCATATAGGACCAATGTCAAAGTCCATCAATACATAAGATGTCAGCAAGTATGGAAACATATTGTAAACATATGAATGTTGTACTTGTTAAGTGTGGAGATAATACATATACATTTATGTATCAGTTCTTGAGACTGAGTGTTGTGTGTTTTTTACGAGATATGTAACCTTGCGATTGGAGGATTAGGATAAGCCTGGGTCCATTGACTGATGGATCCACTTCAAGTCTGCCCGTGTAGCTTCTCTGAAGGCTTCCCCATACTCTGCTCACGGCCAAGTCTTCCTCCATCTCAAGTGCGGTTCATCTCTTTCTCTCTCTGGTCTGGTTTGGTTGGTCAGTTGGTTGCCAGTTGGATGCCCATTGGTTGTCAATGGGTTGCCACCAAGATTTCACTGTGTAAGATTCACATAAACATATACACTCTTCCCAATACAATATTCTAGAAGTAGGTCGGAAGAACCTAAATTTCTGAAGTAGGAACTAGTCACCCCCCCCCCCCCCCCTCTTTTCTCTAATCTAGTGTTCGGTCAATGTGAGGTGGTCAGAGTTTATCACACTGTGTACTCCTTGTCTCAGTTGGTTCCTGCTGTATGTAAGTTCTCATTGGACCTGGGGTCAGTGAGACGTGTACAGTAAGACAGTGACAAGAGTGAGGAGGTGTCAAGATGCATGTAAATAAATGACATATATTTATAACATTTCTATCACTCAATTGGGTTTGTAGTGTGTATAAATGATTCTCTGTGTTTTCCCAATTAACCAACTTCTTCTTCTTCTTTATATAATAACTCCTTTCCCATTATCTGTTGTTGTTTTGTTGAGTGTTGGGTGGTGTGGTGTTGAGTGTTGGGTGGTGTGGGTTGTGTTTTTAAGTTGTGTTGAGTAATGAGTTAAGTCAACTTCTGGTGGTGGAGTTCCGCGAAGCACAACTTTTCTGATGTAATGCAGTTCATAAGTGCCCTTATCTAATTAACTTTTGGCACAAATATAAATATTTATTCCATCAAACCCTATTTATTCAATACATGAAGGAGAAAGGGAAGATTTGATTTCTCTTTCAGCTTTCTAAATTGAAAATAGACATAGATAAGTCTGTTTTAGAACAAGGCACTCATTCTAGTACACGAACTGTCCATTTTAGCTGTAGATAGTGATAGCATTTTTAGCAGTGTTTCTGATGAAAGGCACAAGATTGCTTTAGAATCATCACTTCGTACAGTTGTCCAGAATAGAATGTAGTATTATTATGCACTTCATAAAGTTAATAACTATCTTTAAGAATATCAGAGATTGCAGTATTCGAAAAGAGTATTAGAGTGTCAGTTGGCCCGGGAATCGGCTCTGCGTCGTCAGAATCTACAGTCGAGCATTTTTCACTTCAGAGGTTTTAATTTATAATAATACATTTCAATTGACATTACAAACACTGGATACCCTTCCTTGTCACTGGCTACATCTGGTCATCAGTTTAATCAAAGGAGTAACAATCTTACCTCGGATCTAGACATTCTGCCGTCCCTATTTGAAAATCGGTCACACTAGCTTTCACGTCTGTTCATCAGGCAGTTCGCAGAAAGAGTGCGCGATTAACATATTCTAAGCGGGTTTTCGAATGGAGGCGTTGTCACGTGTCTGTTCTTATCCAATGATCTCCTGAGTTTGGGCTGATGAAATGTTTCCTAGAATTGACGTCATCTGTCACTTGTTCCAGTTTCAGTTTTGATGTTACGTTAGTTTTTAAGGTTTGGTTTCAGTTTGCGTTGGTGTAGTCAATTGGTTTATATTTCCCCCTCTTTTGGCGTGCATTCTTGTCAACTGAATAATGGTGGTTAGCGGTTATGCCACAAATTCTAACCCCTGCTTTTTGGTCTAGATAGAACATTTTTATGTGGTGTACAACATGTGAAGGAAAGTCACATTCCTCATGATTTGCCAAAGTTACTGATGTTGTACACAGTCAAATGTCTTTGAATATTCTTTTGGCCATCTACCATATTTCTATATCTTTTTACATTATGCGTGATAGATTTGTATGCTTTCTTCTCCCCAGCTTTAATTAGGTCAGCTGGTTTCTCATCACATTCAGGTGATTTACCATTCTTCAGGTTCTTTATTGCCCATCTAATGAGGGTTCAGGTTCTGTTTCTGCTGTCATTGGTTCATGTACATTATTCATATCCTCAAAGTCATTCATAACATACATTCCACTGTAGTATTTCTGCCATCTTTCAAAAAGTTATAGAATTTGTCTAGATTCTCTTAAGGTATTTCCCAATTTGTAACAGATAAAATTTAATTGAGGTTGAACATTTCTTGTCAATAACTTCATTTCTTTGAACAGTTCGTAATCTCTTACATTCTTATGATATTGCTCAATTTTAATACAGCATCTTGTCCATCCATCATGTGCCATGCCGGAAAGCGAGGTCGGTCATGGCTCGCCATTTCACTCGATCACCAGAGTCATGGATCAGCTCAGTGTTCCTGTCTCGACCATGCCATGTGGCCAAACCATCCAGGTATTTACTTCTCGGTCTTCCCCTTTGTCTGTTCCCTACGATCTTGACAGTTGTCATCAAGTTCTCCAATTCATTTCTTCTCATAACATATCCAAAAAATGTTGACTGTCTACGTCTAATTTTTCTAATCAATTTACGATTTTCATTTGTTTCCTGTAGTGCTTGGTCATTGGTTTTTCTGTCTGTCCATGGTATTCTTTGCATTCTCCTCAGAAACCACATTTCTACAGCCATCAGATTTTTTCTTTTCAGCTTGACTCATTGTCCAACTTTTACATCCATACAAAAAGAACAGGGTTAATGTAACACCTCAATACTCTTTTTTCTCGTTTCAGTTGACATCCCTTTATTGGTAAATATGTTTTTCATCTTGCAAAATGCTACCTTCGCCATGGCGATTTTTGTTTTAATCTCTTCAAGGCATCTCCCATCAGATGTTATGACTGTTCCAAGATAATTGTACCGATTCACTTGTTGAAGAATATTCCTATTTACTTGTATATTACATTGTAGTATTTCTTTCTTCCTAGTGACGACCGTAATCTGTGCCTTTTTACAATTTAGTTCTAATTCCAGTTGTTCACTGTTTGCAACAATCGCATCTACTAATTGTTGCAGATCCTGCTCATTGTCTGCAATCAATACTGTATCATCTGCATATATAATGTTTTTGATGTTTCGTCCTCCAATGGAGGTATATTTGAATATATTTGAATGATACAACTATCTTGTATATATTGGTTTTTGTCCTTTCTTGTGTGTGTATTTTTTTCTTATTTCTCATGATAGAGATTTATACTTCATCCTACTGTCATTGGTTTCTTTCTTTTTCAGTTCTCTTCGTTGTTTTATTAATTCTAACGTGCATGGTGTAATCCATAGCTTATGTTGCATAGTCTTGGTCGGAATTAAATTTTTGGCTGCTTTTATCAAGATATCTCTAATTTGTACTGCCAGTTCATCTGGTGTAATTTCCTCTTGTATAATTTCCTCTTGTATAGACATCAAGACCCCAAAACGATTCCTCACTTCTACGTTGAATACATCTGGTATTTTTGTGAGATCAAATGAAATGGCCTTGGTCCTCAGGTAAGCTTTCTGAGTTTTAGGTTTGTAAGACATTGTGGGTGATAAAAGCTCCGCCGTGAAGCAAACAGGAGGTTTCCAATCTTCAAAGAAAAAGGCTCACTTCCTCGAATGATTAGGCTCTATACCTTTGTCTTTCTTTGTCATACCTATGTCTTTCTATTGGATTTATACCCTGTTTCGAGACTTTTTACCACTTGTCCCACATATTCGCATTGTGCTTCTTGCAAGCCACTCTAACTCGGGGAAGAGAACACAATACACCCTTTGCGTCGTGTCCTCACATATATTCTAGCACCTTCGATCGTGAGAAGACAACTTCTTCCTAGGCCCTCGTCTCTGTCGTCGCCTCCGCTTCCGTGGTTCGATATGCACCAGTCGACAACATTGTCACTATGTTGCCTTCTTAGTATTCAGTTCAAGGCTCAAGGGGGCCTCGGCTTGCCCCCTAGGAAGCCAGTTCTTCCACTAGGCAAATTAGTTGTGGGGTTGGGCTCCCCAACCTTTTCAATCCGTTTCTGCTGCGGAGCGCGGTCTTGGCAAGGCGATTTACACCCCCATTGGAAACTTTACGGGAGGTTGCACTTCTGCCGACTTAAAACTTCCTTGATCTCGAAGACTGCTATTCACTTGTCCATTTATGTCTCGTTGCTTAAGTACGATGCACACGGCGTGTGAATTATATCTCTTTTTCCTACAGCTACTGTATACCCTTCCTGTCTCAGATTTCCGATCATGTAACTATACTTCTCCATCTTGTATGTGTGCTGCTCCTCGATTCTCGGTTCGCAGCGTTAACTGCCGATCCGGCGAAGAGTGCAGTACAATGTTAGGTCTCAACTGAAACTGTTGGATTACTGGTTGTGACAATCTGGTACTGATTATACGTACCGATCATCGCCTTTCACCCTTTCAGGTCAGCTGCCATCTCAAGGTACCCCGGAACTTCGAGGATGGAGGTAAGTCTGCGGCACAGTCTTCCTTGTCTCCACGTATCTGCCCAGCTTTGAGGAAGTAAATGCGCATCGACCTTGGAGTGGTTCTCTGTTCGCCCACCTCCTGGTTTCATCCACTATGGCTGCAAGCGCAGTGATTATTTTATTGTGCTGCCATGTGAATCGACCTTAGCAAAGGGCTACCCTGCGCGCAGACAGCACATGCACTATTGTTTGACTATTTTCCTACTATGCCACTGGATGCTTTTTCGAGGACACCTTAATGCAGTAGTTATTGTCCTTTTTATTTTTGCTGATGAAGACATGTCGTTACCACATCTGCCGTTATCTGCTGTCGTTGTTATGTAAAGTTGTCCTTGTCCACTGATTGTTGTTCCTGTTTGGAGCCCTGGTGGCACATTGATAAACGATCCTGAGACACCGCCAGCTGTGACAAGTATGTGTCCCATCATCGTCAGTATCCTCATAAAATGGATGTCGGATAATATTTGAACTGTCTGCAGATCGACTGGGAAGAAAGGCCTTGATGAAGAAAACTGATCACCTTCACTTCATTGTGAAAACAATAACGACATATAAAAAGAAATAGCAATAATGACAGTGAAAACACTTTTTAAATATACCACTATGTTTAAACATAAATCAACAACGGTAATACAAAAGTTGTAATTATGATTCTAGGAGAAGCCAGTTTATGACGTCATCGATGCAAGCTTACAAAGGATATATACCGAAAACCAATCGATAATTCAAATTAGCAGTTCCTCAAACCATATCGCAAAGGGACTTATATAACTACTTATATTAATATTTAGGTTACCATAGTATGACTGACCAATTATAAATAATAGAAAGACGGATAAGATCTGATTAATTAATAATGTTTAACATCTTTCTGTAATGTAGGATATGTTTATGCTATCTCCACTCTCAGACTTGTCAGTATCACTGATTTACTATGCCTATCATGGCATATTGTTTGATCAAATGTCCAGGTCGTGTAGAGAAATGCTCCAACGACGGAGAACATGTGAATGTGCCAATCCTGGGCAAGGACTCCTGTTACAGGTGCTTCTGTCGGGTACGTACAGCTGCTCTGCTTAACATATCATATCCATCCATTCATCATGTGCAATGCTGGTAAGCGTGGGCGGACATGATTCGCCATTTTAATCGATCACCAGAGTCGTGGATCAGCTCAGTGTTCTTGTCTCGACCATGCCACGTGGTCAAACCATCCAGGTATTTACTTCTATGTCTTCCCCTTGTTCTCTTACCCTCGATCGTGCCTGTTGTCACCAAGTTCTCTAATTTATTTCTTCTCATAACATGTCCAAATATGTTGACTCTCTACGTCTAATTTCTCTAATTAGTTTACGATTTTCATTTGTTTCTTGTAGGACATGGTCGTTGGTCTTTCTGTCTGTCCATAGTATTCTTTGCATTCTTCTCAGAAACCACATTTTCACAGCCATCAGATGTTTTGCCGCTTGACTGCTCATTGTCCATCCATCAGTTTCTTTCAAAAGCACAGGCTATGTCTAGCACCTCAACACTCTTTTTCTCTAGCAATTGACATCTTTTTATTGGTCAGTTTTTTCCATCTTGCAAAAGGCTACCTTCGCCATGTCGATTACTGTTTTAATTTCTTCAAGGCATCTCCCATCAGATGTTATGAGTGTTCCGAGATAACTGTACCGAGTCACTTGTTTAAGAATATTGCCATTTACATTGTGGTATTTCGTTCTAATTCAATGGCCAAGTAAACATGCAAGATCTACAACAGGTAGCAGCGAAGCGCCAGGCATGGAGAGCCATGACTTCTGCCCTATGCGCCGCCTTGGGCTCAAGAGAAAAGACTAACTAACTAACTAACTAACTGATTTCATTCTTCCTAGCCACGACCATAATCTGTCTTCTTACAACTTAATTCTGACCCTAATTATTCACTGTGTGCAACAACCGCATCTACTAAATGCAAATCCTGCTCATTTTCAGCAATAAATACTGTATCACCTGTATATCTAATGTTATTGATGTTTCTTCCTCCATTGATGATTCCTTTCATATCTTCTATATTTCTGAAAATATGTTCACTATGCAGGTAAAAATGAACTGGAGACATTACACATCCCTGTCTCACATCTCACTTAATAAGCTGATATTGACCTACTTCTTTATCAATTCTTATCACAGTTTGCTGTTTCCAATATATGCTTTTTACAAGTCTTAAGGTCTTTCCCATCAATTTGTAGATCTGCAAGCGTCTCTATCATGTTGACATGTCTTACTCTATCGAAAGCATTTGTGTAGTTAATGAAGCAAAAATGTATATCTTTATTTACTTCTATAGACCGTTCAATTACTGTTCTCAGCATGTATACAGCATTTATTGTACCTTTGCGTTCTGCGAACCGACATTGTCCTTCTATTTCGGATTGTAATTTCGTCCTACCTATTTGCATGATAATTCTTAGCAAAATCTTCGTGATGTGGCTCATCATACTAATTGTTCGATGTTGATCACATTCAAGGGCTCTTGATTTCATCGGAATTGCAATAAATACAGACTTACATAATTCATGAGTATATCTCCAGTATTATGTATTGTGTTCAGCAGTCTTGTGACTTGATTTATGCCATATACCCCGAAAGCATTAATTATTTATGTGATGTTGTCTGACCCGGGGTCTTGCCAGTTTTCACATGGTTAAGAATATTCTGAACCTCCATCTTCAAAATTGATGGTCCTTCATTATTATTTCAAATATCATTTTGTTCTTCTCTGTTATCATCATAAGGGTTTTTCACATAATCTGACCACACATGTAAAATATGATCTTTTTCTATTATGATTTTTCTATCTTTTGTCTCTAAGCAGCCTGCTGATGAACGTGTTATTTTATTAGTAAGCTCCTGAATTCTTGTGTGCATTAATTTGATATTTTTACTGTTGTGTTGTTTTGCAAGAATTGCAATGGCGAAGGTAGCCTTTTGCAAGACGAAAAACATATTGACCAATAAAAAAGATGTCAATTCCAAAGAGAAAACGAGTGTTGAGGTGCTACACAGACCTGCACTTTGTGTGGATTTGAAACGTGGACAATGAGCAGTCAAGCTGAAAAACATCGTATGGCTGTGAAAATGTGGTTTCTGAGGAGAATGAAAAGAATATCATGCACGGACTGAAAAACCAACGACCAAGTCCTACAAGAAACAAATGAAAATCGTAAAAGATTAGAGAAATCAGACGTAGACAGTTACAATTTTTTGGACATATTATGAGAAGAAATAAATTAGAGAACTTGGTGACAACTGGCAAGATCGAGTGAAGAGAACAAGAGGAGAACAGAGAAGTAAATACCTGGATGGCTTGACCATGTAGCATAGTCGAGACAAGAACGCTGAGTTGATCTACGACTCTGGTGATCGAGTGAAATGGCGAATCATGACCGCCCACGATTACCGGCATTACAAATCATGGATGATGGATGGCTGGTTTTCAATTTCTATGCAATTTTTCTCAAGCCATGCTTCGTTTGCCTCCTTACACAATGTTGTGACATTTCTGTGAATCTCTTCATATACTGGCATGATTATTTTTGTTGTGTCTTCCTGTTTCCATTAGTTGTAAAATGTCTTCAGTCATCCATTTCTTACGACCCACGTTTTAAAATTGTGGAATAGTTGTTTCTGCAGTCAAACTGATTGAATGCTTAAACATTTTCCATTGATCGTCCACATCTTGAAATAGATGGAGTGTCGTGGATACCTTTTATTGTGTCGTCCCTTGAGTGAGGGGAATCAACACCCACATTATTTTTAACCCCATATCATTATTCTGGAGAATCCACCAGATTCCGTCCACAACACTCCGTCAGTCAATGGATACCTCTTTCTCTCTCTCTCTCTCTCTCTCTCTCTCTCTCTCTCTCTCTCTCTCTCTCTCTCTCTCTCTCTCTCTCTCTCTCTCTCTCTCTCTCTCTCTCTCTCTCTTCACTGGATCATGCGCCCTCTCACACTTCCCCAAAACAACATACTAAACAACTCTAGCTTCCAAAATAATTAATAACATATTAATTTAATAAAGAAAAGTGTATGTATGTGAGAAGTGTATGTGTAGAATGTATGTCGTATACTCTAGTGTGTCTGCAGAATCAGACCGAACAACTCAAGAGCAAAGTCTGATCATCCTTGTAAGGATCACATAACATCATCATAGGTCAGTACACGATAACCTCACCAAACGATGTGTCCCTCCTGCTAGATGTTGACTTCCTCCGGTAGCTATTCGATAACCCAGATACCTGGTCACCAATCACGGATATAGTCCGATACTTATCCTGAATCGATCACACACACAGTTACTAACTGTCCCTACAGTTCTAATGTTCATCAATCCTTGTATCGTGAAAATATGTATCACTGTCCCGTGTAAAACAATTGTTTATTACTAAGTGTCCTAAAGTTTTCACGATCGCAAAGTAAAGAGTACAATTCCACAGGAATCTACTATTTTAGGAAAAATGCTATGTTCAGTGTTCCTTCTAAAACCCGTAGTGTTCATAGTACATGTGGCATGAAAAAATGACTTCCCGTAATCATAGTGAATTCTATCACAAAGAAAACGTTCCTAGATAACTATATGTTTCTGCTCAACAGAGCCATGTTCTTTCAGACCCTCCTGATCATGAGCTCAATGTAAAAGCCGCTGAATGAAACGTCCTTCACTGAATCATCCATACTTTTAACAGTGACGTTTCAGCTTCTTTTCTTTGCAACCTGAGGGAACCTTATGAAATCCTAGCTCAATCCTGAATCGAATCCAAACCTTGCCACGAAAGACACATGTTCCTCAACGTTATTTGATACCGAACACGCTAGATTCTTTTCAATAATAAAACAGAGCTAGTCACAACACTTCATCCTAGGTCAACTCCCTTGTTCAAACTAGCGGTACAAATTCTGTTTTGCATACAGTCGGGATTGTCCTAGTGACGTCATTCTCCTGTCGACAACATGTGGCAACCGAATCAAGGCGGCGCTTTGTCTTTCATCTTGAGTCTTGGGCAAACAACCGGCCGACTCTTTTCCCGTTTTTTCCCGGGGAATTCTCAAAGACTGGCGGTTCCTTTGATCCGACGTGAATGTTTTTTTCCACTAGTAACAAACAATTGCAGCTGTGCATACATTTGTCTCTGTTATTTTATCATCTTATCGTTCATTACAGTGGTTCCGTGACACGGAGTGACGAGGGGATCTGGCCGATGCTTGACGCTTAGAGGAAAGGCGAGACGCACATATAATCAGATTGCTACTGGTACTATTGGGGTTGGAACTCGTCGCTGGTTTCTGAGGATGGGGACGGAGCTCTTATGGGAATGCCCCGAATGCTGTGATGTCGGTTCCTAAATCAATCAATCAATCAATCAATCAATCTTGAAATAAGATCTCTAGATCAGACAGTATATCAATTATGTTCTTTACTTCTATGTTAAAATTGTCCCGTCTTACGTTGTCATTTTTCAGTGTACACAGACTATATTTAATGTTTCCTGGTGAATACTTGACTTTTTAAAACTTTACCCACAATGTTCCTGTAATCAATCTGTGATCACTGTAATAGTCAACATTGGGAACTGGGTTTTTTTTCTTCTTTCTATTGTTAACGCATTTCGAAACCTTCTGCTAATCTGGATGTTATCAATCTGGTTTCTAATCCTGCTATCTGGACTCCTCCATGCTTATAATGTTCTAGGATGTTGTTTACACCATGTGTTTCCTATAATCATTTACTGCTCTTTTGCCCATTCTACAAGTCTGTATCATCTTTCGTTTCGATCTCAAAACCATGGTATGCATCCATGATTTCCCTCTTTTGCATTGAAGTCACCCATTATTATATTTATTTCTCATAATTTTACATTTCTACAAAGTAGAATCTATGTCATAATAAATTCCTCTATACTATCTTCACTGCATTCTCCTGTTGGGGCATATATTTGAATGACGTTTATGTTAAAAGGTCTTGCCAATGTTACCAATAGAATCATGTCTGACACAGCACAATATCCTCGAACAGATTTTGATGTTTCTCGATCCAAGATAATTGCTACACCTCTTTACCGTTCTTCTTCCCCAGAATAAATAATCTTACACTCTTCCCCCCCCCCCACCCCCATCCCCGCCATGATCCCTGCCCCTTTCCATCTCGTCTCGCACATTCCTAATATATTAATCTTCTCTCTTTCAATGTCTTGTTTGATGTTATCTAATTTAACGTCGTCTCTTAACGTTCGAATATGCCATGTTGCTAATTTCAGTTTCCCTGTCCTTTTCTTTTGATGATCTGTAATTAGGCGAATCATGATAAACTAGGCTACTTTAAAGAAGGTAGTTTGTCGTTGTTTTCCTTCTTGGCAGTGACCATACTGGTTGGGTGACAGTAGCCATTGTCTCATATACCAGCAATGTAATTGTGATCAGTTCTTTTGTATGATGCTGTTATTGGACAGTGAGT
>JACEFZ010014792.1:0-95000 GCA_014155875.1 Cepaea nemoralis | reverse complement strand
GAGTACAGTGTTGAATGTAATTACTTGCTAGAATTGTACTAATTAATAATATAGAGTCTTGTGTAGTACCTAGCTAGGTTTCTATTAATGTCTCAGCAGCGTTCAATGTGCCTACTTTTCTAGATTTGTACTCATGTTCTAGCACAGTGTTCTTTCTAAGTTTATACTAATGCCCAATAGAGTATTATATGGGACTATCTTTATAGTTTTGTACTAACGTCCAAGCTCAGCGTGGGAGCAGCAGTAGCCCAATGACCAGGACGCTGATTCCATCCCATTGGATGTGCACAGTTTATTTTCATTGACCTTGGTTCTCGAAAAACTCCTGCCTAAAATGGTCACCAAGAACTTTCGCGGGAGGGAAAGGCTGCCAGTGTGATATTGGCCACATCAACAGTCCAGTACCCATTGGTCTAAACAATATGGCACCTAACACCATCTACCCAAAGCGCCTCACGGCGTTAAAAATGGGACCATTGCATTTGGGTCAACAGCACTAACTGCTTCCACCATCAGGCCCATTGATACTAGCAACAACAATTATGGCGATTATCTTAACAGAAGTGTTGTCGTTTCAGGCTGGTGTTGTAACTAGCAGTAGAGAGGTGTGCAGGCCTCCGTGTCCCAGTCCCAGACAGCTGCCTGGCCAGTGCTGTCCCACCTGCTCAGGTTAGTTTCAATTCCGTCAAACAGGCAAGCCAGTTGGTGCAATATTTTCTCATCTGTAACCCATATGACGATGTTTTGTTTTTTCTAAGGGGAACCTAAGAGACGAATGAACACAAGGTCCATCATTAAACTGCAAGCACTTTCCTTATTTACATACATGACCTAGCAAGCCACATTGAAGCCGACAGGCCCTATATGCTGATGACCTAGTCATACAGTGAAAATAAGAACTTTTCAAAACTGCGCTACAAAATGGTCGAACCATTATGCTAAATGATCTCAGAGTGACTTAACTCCTTTGACCTGAAACAGTCAGAAACTATGAAGTGGATTGGCTTCGGGTACTCATCGGCTAACTTTCCAAATCACTGATAAATCATGTATTACTAAGTAACAAGCCGGTTTAAATGTTCGTCGATTGCGATTTCCGTTGAAGGACAAGTCGGCTGACGTGTCCGTTGATTGAGACCCTTACAGAGTGACTCACTGACTCACGTGCTCGCCATTAGCGTGTAATTAAAATGAGATTACAACTTGCTGCACGTGCATGTTTCTTAACATTGCAGAAAAGACCTTGACTGCCAAAATCTGTGACACTGGATGCTCTAAGGCAGTAATTCTCAACCGGTGGGGAATTTCCCCCCCCCCCCTCCCCCGCGTGGGGAATTTTAGGGTTTTCAGAAAGGGGTGGGGGAATTAAAATTATTTCAAGATCGCGTTAATACAGAAACCAATTACTTGACATTGTTTTTCCCTCCATACTTTCAAACAATTTATCAATCATGTGCCATGCCGGAAGGCGTGGGGGAGGGGGGGGGGGTCATGACTCGCCATTTCATTCGATCATCAGAGTCGTGGATCAGCTCAGTGTTCCTGTCTCGAACATGTCATGTGGCCAGGCCATCCAGGTATTTACTTCTCGGTCTTCCCCTTGGTCTGTTCCCTTCGAACTTGGCAGTTGTCACTAAGTTCTTCAGTCCATTTCTTCTCATAACATGTCCAAAAAGTTTTGACTGTCTACGTCTAATTTCTCTAATCAATCTACGATTTTCATTTGTCTCCTGTAGTACTTGGACTTTGTTTTTTCTGTCTGTCCATGGTATTCTTTGCATTTTCTTCAGAAACCACATTTCTGCAGCCATCATATGTTTTTCAGCTTGACTGCTCATTGTCCAAGTTTCACATCCTTACTAAAGGATCTATGTAGCACCTCAACATTCTTTTTCTCGTTTCAATTGACATCTTTTTATTGTTCAGTATGTTTTTCATCTTGCTAAAGGCTACTTTCGCTATGGCGATTCTTGTTGTCAAAGACTCAGGGAAGACCACCCTGAATGAGTGGTCTACCTCAAGTAGATTAGAGGTAACCCAGTGCCCCTACATGAGGGCAGGGTAGGTGTAGGGAGTAGATAGGAAGGGGAACCATCAAATAGTTCTCTCATGAGACACGGAGGTGTCAACCAGAGAGTAAGCACTCTGGTCACGGCATAATCACGCCAACGTGATAGACACGGAGAACTAGAATGAAACTCAAGAGAGGCCACTACGCTAAGCGTGCTGAATGATGCAGCACGCAAAAGCCGAAGTACGCACAAGGTCCCTCCGCGTACTGTGTAATCAGCACGCGGAGAATTAGTCAGACAGGGGACAGACTTCGTAGGGAACACATCGCTTAGCGTCGATGCGTATTTCTTTAGCCGAGTAGATAGATTTAGCAGTAGGGTTAGGAACGACTAGTGATAGGCAATTCTGTGTATTCATGCGTGATTTATTAGCGACCGTTTTGTGCATTGATGTAATGTAAAGAGCCAGTGGCAATAAAATGTGTAATCAATTCCTCTCGTACGACTGACAAATCTTTTTGTGTGGTGCGAGAGAAGTTTATCCCGTAATGCCTGAAGCATCGCTTGATGACAGGCTAGGATAAAAGTGGTGTCAGAAGTGTAGCTTGGACAATTGTTCAAGCTAAAACACTCACCCACGGCTCTAAAATAGTATTACTGTCAGTTAATCACAGGGTTTAATTTATGTTAGTGAACAATGGCGTGTGCAGACTAGAACAAAGTGCGAGCTGTGCCCATCGTGACCGATTAACGTTTATTTATGCTTATTGAAATGTTTTGTGCTTATGAACATGTTTTCTTATGATTTGTAAGTATTATTATTATAGTTTTGTATCATTTATTTCTACAATTACTGATTTATTTATGAGTATTTGTCAAAAATGATTTACGGTGGAACAATACACAAGAAATGAGCCGGCGACAATATCGATTTTTCCAATCTAAAAATAGCGCTGCGCCTATGACGTATCGCGACTGACAAACAGCTGCCCTACGCCATTTGCAATCAGCGACAGATTGTTTACAAATCGCCAAGAGGCTGCTCGCCTAAATCTTTGGCTTATATTAAATATTATTGGTTTATACAAGCTATTTATTGAATATATTTATTTATTTGAACATTATTATTACCTTATATTGATTTCAAAGCATTTATTTAATTATTTGTATACCTTTTCTATTTGTTACTGTCACGATGGCACTACTTTCGCTATGCAAATAAGACTCGGTCTGCACAGCACTTCCATAAATTAAACAGCAATAGTTAGGGAAGGTAGAAGACATTAGGACGAAGACAGGACATTGACATTTATTATTAATTATACCACATTGTGTTGTCCGGGGGCATGTGATTGTACAAAATTGTCTAAAGTCATATGTCGTTTACAAATTATTAATTGTTGATGCTCTTGTAAACCAGATGTAACAAGAGCTGTTTATGAGAATAACTCAAGCTGTATGTCGAAGTGCCGAACGATTGGACCTGAGGTGCCAAACGATTGTACCTGATTTTCTGGAATGTTAAGATGAGTATACCCAAATTATTTTGAATGCAATATGATTAATAATGCATCTCTTTTTCAGGGTGTGATCTATTAGTATAATTGTTGTGATCTATTTTTCAGGGTGTAATCTAAGAGTATATTTTTTGTACACAGGGATTTAAAAACTTAACATATCTAATACACCTGATTAAATATTTAAGTGCCTATCAACTCTAGCTAATTACCCAACAACATGGCAACTTTAGCTGACTTCATAGAAGCAGGTCAGGAGCCTTTTGGGTTTAGTAAATTATTATAGTAAGTTCATACCGAACTTAGCGGAAATCACAAGTGTATTTTCAAATGTTTTAAAAGCATCAGTAAAATTAGATGTCAAAGATGCATTATTAATTTCTGCATTATCAAAATTGAAAAACCTATTTAGTAATGTACCAATCCTCCGTTTGCCTAATCCTAGGCTCGTTTATTATCTTAGGACAGATGCCAGCAGGATTTCCATCGCTGCAGTACTAGGCCAGTCTTATGATGGCATCTTCCATCCAATTTGGTACGTGAGCCGCAAGATCACACCTGCTGAGTCCAGATATTCCATATCAGAGTTGGAAGCCCTAAGCGTCATCTATTCGGTGAGGAAGTTGCATCGATTTCTAGCGGGTAATCACTTCGTAGTCCAGACCGATAATTCCCCAATCACGGTCATACAAAGTGGGGTGCATCGCAATGACCGCATCTACAGGTGGTCATTAATATTACAGAATTATACTTTTAGTATAGAGCATATTAAGGGTAGGGACAACATTCTTGCTGATACCCTTAGTCGACCATCTGAGGTAGAAATACCTGAGATTCCACATGAAAAGGTAGTGTAAGAAATGATAATTTAGTACACTTAAAATATCCTGTGTAAAATATCCTATGTAATACATAGACATCATGATCAGGCCTGTGTGCTAAGAACAGTGAACCACGATGTGTCCGTAGACAGCAGAATAAGAACTGTGCTCCAAGAACAAGTGAATCACCGTGTGTACATAGACAGCTCGTTACTTACTATGCTCCATTTGTGTTCCGGTGAATCACCTGTGTTAATCATGGAAGAACAGTGTCAGAACAATGCATAAATAACAGACACGAATATACTCGTCTACGACACCAGCGGACTCTACGAGTGGAAGAATACCCATAAGACACAAGTATGACTGTGTAGTGTATTTAATATACCCAGGACAATTGTGTATATATAAACTATGCCAACGAAAGCAATTTCTGAACGTTATGGCAACCACTAACCTGAGGTAAATAAATACCATGTATATATATTTAGTTATTGTGATATGTATTATAACGTTTTTAATATAGTGATAAATTATAGTTAGATTAGTTACTTTAATATAGAGTTAGATTAGATTTAGGGAATATAATAGATTTTTTTTTGTAGTTTAGATAAATCATTAATTTACCCACTTACTTAGCATAAAAGTAGATTAGTATAGTACTTTAAACTTAATAACAGCTAATTAAAGACTAGGATAAAAAGTTTAGATAGGAACAGCACCATTTAGTTTAGATAGGAACAGCACCATTTAGTTCATTTCATTTCACTGTATTTCATTTCATCTTGATGAACACTTTAACAACCTCATCATTTAGGATTAAATTTAGTTTATACCTTATAGGATAAAAGGATTATACATTTAACATACATCATTTACACCATGTAGATTAAAAATATCAATCATATTTTTTCATTTAAACATGAAAACATTATTTATAATTTTGTTACATTTCACAGTACCCATTTCAGAAAGGTACATAACTCATCTCACATCATTTTCATTTTTTTAAGATAGTTAGATTTCTTCTTCTTCTTCAGCGTTCCGAGCCATTGAGGTTCTTTGCTGCAAATACAATCTGTCTCCATTCGTCTCTCTGGTGGACCTTCTCTTGCCAGTCGTTGATTCCAAGTGCTTGTAGGTCTGTATGTATATTATCTCTCCACCGCCTTCTTGGTCTACCTCGGGGTCTACGGTCATTTATTTCCTGAGTGTAAGCGAGTTTTGTTTCCCTATTATCTTCCATTCTTTCTATATGCCCCAGCCATTGTAGTCTATTAGCCTTCATGATACCAGTGATTAGCGGGGACTTAAACAAATCATAAATGTCTTTGTTACTTCTTCTTTTCCACTCTCCACTTTGTGTATCCCTAATGGGTCCAAAGATGCGTCTTAAAATTTTGTTCTCAAAGGTTTGTAACAAGGCTTCGTCTCCTTTCGTTGTACTCCAGGTTTCAGAGCCATACAGCACAACTGGTCTGATCAGTGTTTTGTATATTGTGATTTTGGTGTTACGAGATAGCGCCTTTGATTTTAGTAGATGTTGTAGTGCATAGTATATCTTATTTCCAGAGTTGATTCTAGTTTGTATTTCTTCCCTTATGATGTTGGAGCAGTTGAAGATTGTACCCAGGTATTTGTATGTTTCCGTTCTTTTAATGGTCATATTATCTATTTGTATGTGGCCAGAGTTTTTAGCTATTCCGTCTCTTGAAATTACCATATATTCTGTCTTATCTTGGTTGATAACCAGCCCCATCTGTTGGGCTTTTTCCTTTAAGTGAGTCAATATTTCTAATGTCTTTTGTTCACTTTGCCCTATAATATCTATATCATCTGCATAACCAAGCAGCTTGGATGTTCCTCCAATATCACATTCCTCCTTTACCTTCCTTACAACTTTCTCTAGAGCCAGATTGAAGAGTAGCGGCGATAGTGCATCACCCTGTTTCAAGCCAGATGTTATTTGGAAGGGGTCTGATTTCCTGCCTTTATATGTTACTATATTATAAGTATCTTCCATGCATAGTTTGGTCATGTTAATTAACTTCCTTGGTATTCCAAATTCCTGCATAACATTCCATAGACTATTCCTATGGACACTATCATAAGCCTTTTTAAAATCCACAAAAATGTTATGGAGATCTCTTTTATATTCCCAATGTTTCTCGGCTAATTGTCGTAAGATAAATATCTGATCTATTGTTGATCTGTTTTGTCTAAAACCCGCCTGGTAGTCACCTAATATGTCTTCTGAATATGGTTTTAGTCTATTTAGTAATACTGCGGATAGTATCTTATAGCTTGTGGACAGTAGTGATATTCCTCTATAATTTCCACATTGGAACTTGTCTCCTTTCTTAAAGATAGGTATCAATAATGACTCTTTCCAGTAGTTAGATTACTTCCCTTAAATTAGATTGATTTTGTACAACAAATTAGAATATATATATTTATAGAAGTAGTATTAGTATTTCAGTAGAATATAGTGTTTAATAATATCAGGGTACAAACTATCAACCCTATTTCATCCATGTAAATATTTTGTAAATACATGACTCGTGCAGTAAGTTACGCACAGTCAGTAAGCTCAACTCTTTTCAAACTGAGCCAAACTTGTACAGTGTCACTTCAAGGTTTTTAAATAAATGGGAGAATAAAAGATGTGTGACAGAAGTGTGAAAGTGAGAGAAAAAGGGAAAATATACAATGGAGAGTGAGGACAACCAGCGGATTTTTTCTGCCACTCAACGCGACTTTTTATTATTTGTCTGCGTCAAGCGTTTGCTTTCAATGTTGAAATATGCTGTCTCGAATGTGTTGTGTGTAGTTTAGTGTAGACCTTAGATAAAGTATTTTAAGTCTCATAAGACGGAAGCGTAGTCACGAATTAGTGTTATACACTTGTTTGTGGCCACATTTAACCGAATTATGGCACTTGAAAACTAACTTACTTACATATTATAGACAGACACACATGTTAGAAGGTAAAGTATATTAATAGGTACATCCGAACACGCAAACAACCAGGAAAACAAACATGTAAATTACATACATTTTTTAGAACAAAGGGAGATAACTCCGGGTTAGGGGACACAATAGACAACGAAACACTAACTTAACAGTGAAAGATAACTTTACACGCGGAAGCGAGATAGGTAAAGCCTGTCGCACACAACTTGTGCAAGGGTTGTTTAATATTATATGGGGGACATGAAGCAATTCGTGTGTTGACCCTAAGAAAGTCAACTTTGTATGGGTAGTGAGTTAATTTGCTATTTGATGGCAGGTCTTATAAGACAATGGTCCGGTTCAGACAAACCTCTAATTAATATAATATTGCGATTGAGAAGAGGGCTCACGCCAACCAGACAAGTTTGTGGCGATCACCAGTAGCCAAGTAAAGTGATACTACATTGTGACAATAGTCAGTAGAAGTCTAATGAGTTACCCAGAACCAAGTTATCAGTAGTCTTTGACAAAAATTAGATACACTAATTTTTTAGAAACCTCTTGCGTCACAACCATGAGACAAAGTTTGTAACGCAACACAGGAGGGGAGGGTGTGTGTCAAAGACTCAGGGAAGACCACCCTGAATGAGTGGTCTACCTCAAGTAGATTAGAGGTAACCCAGTGCCCCTACATGAGGGCAGGGTAGGTGTAGGGAGTAGATAGGAAGGGGAACCATCAAATAGTTCTCTCATGAGACACGGAGGTGTCAACCAGAGAGTAAGCACTCTGGTCACGGCATAATCACGCCAACGTGATAGACACGGAGAACTAGAATGAAACTCAAGAGAGGCCACTACGCTAAGCGTGCTGAATGATGCAGCACGCAAAAGCCGAAGTACGCACAAGGTCCCTCCGCGTACTGTGTAATCAGCACGCGGAGAATTAGTCAGACAGGGGGACAGACTTCGTAGGGAACACATCGCTTAGCGTCGATGCGTATTTCTTTAGCCGAGTAGATAGATTTAGCAGTAGGGTTAGGAACGACTAGTGATAGGCAATTCTGTGTATTCATGCGTGATTTATTAGCTACCGTTTTGTGCATTGATGTAATGTAAAGAGCCAGTGGCAATAAAATGTGTAATCAATTCCTCTCGTACGACTGACAAATCTTTTTGTGTGGTGCGAGAGAAGTTTATCCCGTAATGCCTGAAGCATCGCTTGATGACACTTGTTCTAATCTCTACAAGGCATCTCCCATCAGATGTTATGACTGTTCGTAGATAATTGTACCGATTCACTTGTTGAAGCATATTCCGATTTACATGTATATTACATTGTGGTATTTCGTTCTTGCTAGTGACGACCATAATATCTGTCTTTTTACAATTTAATTCTAATCCCAGTTGTTCACTGTGTGCAACAACCGCATCTACTAATTGTTGCAGATCCCGCTCATTGTCTGCTATCAATACTGTATAGTCGACTTCGACCACCATGCATTGGTCCGGGCCGCGTATCTACGAAGCTGGCACATCTTGTAGACAAACCAAGGAATTGTCCTGCTTAGTGCTCTTTGCAAAACACTTCTTCGAGGTAATCAATACACAAGTCACTAACTCATCTTTTCGTGCGAGAAGACGGCATAATACGACATTAAAGCTGTAAGAAGCATGCGAGTCGTTCATTGTGTTGATGCCACAAAAATCCCACAAGTCTATAGACTACATCTTACTTACTCTAATGGTACAGCCGGTAGTCCCAATATGCACACGTACGGCAGAAAAAGAACGGTGCTTTTAGTTGCATGCTTCCTGTACTCTCTGTATCATTTGCATTTAATGTAGTCTTATCGGACAGCAGAAGATGTGCATGTGCTGTCTGTAACTGCTCTTGAGACAGAGTGCATTGGTTTCTCTTAATGGGACTGCTGGGTTTCACCACCTGCAAATAGAAGGGCGAATATGTTCAGTGGAGTCACGCCACCTGTAAAAACAAGAACAAAGATGGTCAGTGGAACCACGCCACCTGTAAATACAAGAACTAACATGGTCAGTGGAATCACGCCACCTGTAAATACAAGAACGGAAATTTCAGTGAAATCACACCACCTGTAAATATAAGAACGAAGATGGTCAGTGGAACCACGGCAAATGTAAATAGAAGGGCGAAGATGGTTAGTGGAACCACGGCACATGTAAATAGAAGGGCAAAGATGGTCAGTGGAACCACGGAACATGTAAATAGCAGAGAGAAGATGGTCAGTGGAATTAACTAAATAACTATCCGATGACGACTATCTCGGTTAAAAATATCGGGAAGAATTCGGAGGTGGCGGCCGAAAGCTGCAATATGGCATCCCTCCCAGCAGACAGGGTTCTGAAATATTAGAAATAACAGTTTCTCACAGGACCAAGCCCACTGTTAATTCGAACTATGTCGGTGTACACTACTCATTTTGCACTGTTGTTGAGCATGCAGTTAAGTAAAGAACATACTATAATCATTGGACAGTAATCGTATTTGAAGGTCTGCATTTCAATTATCGTTTCATCTTTTTCCCAGTATAACGAATATTGTTTAAGAACAAGAGTCCTCAAATATCGTCTTGATAGTGATGTTTTATGCTGGAACAAATTGTGTTTTGTATTAAAACGTATGATTTATATTATTATTAAAGCGTATGATTTATATTAGACAATAATCATATTTGTTATTAGAAGGAAGTTATTGCTTATCTTATAATAGTGCAGTGTTCTGATATAACAAAGCTACGATTTCTTCTTCTTCTGCTGCGTTCATCCGGAGTGTTTTTTCAGATGTGATTGCGTTGTGTCTAAGATATTCACCCTTGGGCTGGAACCCGTAGGCCAACACATCCGACTTCAGCGTGCATTTTTTGCCAGGTTGCATACCTGGGAGAGTCTCACTTTTGTGGTGCCGTTTACATCCCAGCTGGTCAAATTAGAACGGTCGAAAGCTTCACGATCAGCCCTCAATGGAAGGCAGGGACAGTCCATGGGCATTACCTGCCCTCTAAGGGAGGGTTCCATAGTTGCACAGCCGACACATAGCGCTCTGGTGCTGGGCTCATCAGGGAATCACCACATCCTGCTAATGGCAGCTTTAATTCCTCACTTCAATGTATTGGGCCTTTCGTTCGCTACGGGTCGCTCCCCGCACAAACCAGGGACGGTCGGGCTGCAGACGGTATCCGCTCAGCGAGTTTTCGATTCGGACATGTGCTTGTCGTTTTGTCCGTCAGAGCTGTTCCGGGCACGACGGACATTCGGAAACTACCTAGTCAGAGCTGTTCCGGCCACAAGGGACATTCGGAAAACTAGGTAGTCAGAACTGTTCCTAGCAGGAAAGACATTTCACTCGGACGTAATTGCGTAGTGCCAATTTTTATTTTGCCTCCCGTAGGAAGGCACTTCCGTCTTCGGCGGGCATTTTTTAATGAAGTTAGCCTTCCTCGGGTTTCGAGGCAGTTAGACTCTTACTGTTGTAGTGTCGCCCACATCTCAGCTGGTCAAGGTAGAACGGTCAAGGACATCACGGTCAAACCTCAAGGGAAGACAGGGGCAGACAATGGGCATTCCCCACGATCCAAGGAGGCTTCCATAATTGCAGAGCCGGCACATATTGCTCTGAGACTGGGCTCACCCGAGGAATCGCCATATCCTGCTCATGGCTGTTTTAATTCTTCACTTCCATATATTGGGCATTTCGTTAGCCACTCGCCGCTCCTCGCACAAACCAGGAACGGTCAGTCTGCGAACGACATCCACTAGGTAAGTTTTAGCTTCGGACTTCCGCGCAATGGATTCGCTATCCAAGCGTTCCATTTCGTGTTAATGAGATGTTTTTCACCTTTGACTGCACTCACTCTATGAATATAGAAATAGACATTTTCCGTAACCAATTCGTGCGTCTGGGGCGCTTTTCTACCTTTAGTTCTCGCTCACGAGATAGGCTATATGTGCTGCGGCTCAGCACCTTACCTCCGGGCATCAGTGAGCGAGAGACGACCAGGTCCTCTCATCCGGGTATCCCTCATATCCTCCAGCTGAGAGCCTTCGAACAAGTATCTGAACTAATCATGTAGCTTGCTCAGCATCTCACCTCCGTTTTGCAGTATGTCTGTATCGGCCCGGCTCTCACGTCCAGGGGTTAGTCGCCCCCCCCCTCCCCCACCGCTGCAAGGTGGAGACACATCGGGGAGGGGGGGGGGGGGGGGGGCTACAATTTCTATTTGAACATTACTATGTTTTTTTTTATCAGAACAAAACTATGGATTCTGTTAGAAGAATGCTATCATTTCTTTTAAAACAGAATTATTTTCTATTATAACAAATCTATGATTTCTATTAGAACAAAGCTAAATGTTTATTAGAACATTGCTGTTTTCTATAAGGACATAGATATGATTTCTGTTAGAAGAATGTTGTGATTTCTTTTAGAACAAAATTATTTTCTGTTAGAACAAAGCTACGTTTTCTTTTAGATAAAGCTAACATTTATGTTAGAATATTGCTATGCTTTCTGTTAGAAGAATGCTATGTTTTCTATTAGAAAAAAAAAGTTATGGTTTCTGTTAGAATACAACAATGTTTTATATGGGAACAAACCTAGATTTGTGTGTGAGCAGGACTATTTTGTATATTGGAACGCTCTTATGTTTTACATTAAGCCATGTTATGTCTTTATTTTAGCAAAGTTATGTCATCTGTTTGTTAGAACAAAGTCTTTATTTTAGCAAAGTTATGTCATCTGTTTGTTAGAACAAAGTCTTTATGTTAGCAAAGTTATGTCATCTGTTTGTTAGAACAAAGCTTTGTCTTTTGTAAGAACGAACGTACGTTTTGCAGTTGATCATAGCTACTTCCTATGTTAAAACATATTTCTTTTGTTAATACAAGGCAGTATCTTATGTTAGCCTACTCCGTGGCGATGGAGCTACGGACGCAATTCGTAATCTCGCATACTCGCGATCGAAACACAACTGCGGGTGATTTGGCAGCAGACCGCCTAGTGTTGGTGGTTTACGAAATGATATGGATGCCGGTCGTTCAGAAAGCAATGGCAAATTACTGTACGTAAACTTGCCAAGAGATCATAACAGCAAAAAATTATGGTGTTGGCTGCGACGTCCTGTAAAGGATATGCAACTAAATTGTTTACCTTATGTTAAGACAATCATGTGTCGTATATTAGAACAAGACTTGCATACTGCATTAGAAAAAAAAATTATATTACAATACATGCCGGCACAAACCTCACTTGTATGCAGTTTATTAAAGTATAGCTACAGTGTACTCGAGCTCAATGATATGTCTTTGATAAATGTGTAAATAAATTTGGCGAGAACCTGTATATTTCTGCTCCATGATATAAACTTGTACAACTATTGCCCTTAATGACTACGTTAATTCATGATACACCTGTCTGCAGTCACTCATGTGTGGACACCTCCAATCCACAGGTTGTTACCACGATGGCATAGAGCACCTGGAAGGTGAGGTGTTTACCCTGAAACAGAATCCCAGTGTCCAGTGTGTCTGTAAGGTAACTTGTAGGTTCAGAAAACTGTCTACGTCATGAATACAATGATATATGGAGCACACACCTCCGTGTTGTCTGCATGTGAAATACAAACTATAAACAGGCAAGCTGAGAAGACAAATATGGAGTGAGATGTAAATGAATGGACTAAACAATATAAGTGTTCCAGTTTTTAAGACATGTATGACAATCGCACATTGATTACATGAATTAGATGTAGTCGGTTAAGTTCTTTAGGGCATGTCAAAAAAAAGGGGGGAAAAGAAATTCATATAAAAACTTAGTGACATTTGTTAAATTTGATGGGAAAAGAGCTAAGAGGAAGACACACAAATAAGTATGTATATTCTTTGCCTAAATGGAATAATCGAGACGAGATTGCATACCTGATCCAAGGTTGAGGTGATGGCATCTGATAGTGAACCATGGTCGCCAAAGCTGACTGAGATGGCACAAGACGAAGGTGGCCAAAGCTGACTGAGGTGGCACACGACGGAGGTGGCAAAAATACAGTGAATAATAGGAAGACATCAGCAGGGTGGGGGGGGGGGGGGGAAGCCAGCTGTAGAACAATAAAATCACAAATGCACCAGTTTCACTTTCACATACTAAGATGATTTTACTTAGATTCCTCCTGTTTTAATATGGTATTGTCACAAATAAATAGATTTAGAGTAGAAACATGGAATGTCAGGACATTAAATGAGCTAGGAAAGTTGAACAATATTCTAAGGAGAGATGGATAGCATGAAATTGAAAATACAAAGCGTTAGTGAGATGAGATGGAAGGGATCGGGCATAATTATAGCTGACAACCACACAAAATATATTGGGCAAAATTATAAACGACAAACATACGATAATTTATTCTGGAGGGGATACACATGAAAAAGGTGTAGGAATAATACTTGACGAAATAACAGCCAAGTCACCTAATGGATACTGGTGTATTTCCGATAGAGTTATTATGGTCAAAATCAAAGGCAAACCAATAGATATAAATATTATACAAGTATATGCACCAACCACAAGCAGTAGTGATGAAGAAACACAACACTTTTACGACGAAATAGAAATGGCGATGACTCAAATTAGATCACAGTAAAAAAAAAATAATACTAGGAGATTTTAATGCAAAAGTAGAAAAGGGGAAAATTGAGGATTTAGTGGGGAATTATGGTTTAGGTACAAGAAATGAAAGCGGGGGAAAGCTAATAGAATGGGCAAATATCAATGATATGGTTTAAACACATAGGTTTAAACACCATAAAAGAAAACTATACTATGGAAAAGACCTGATAAGAAAATACGCAATCTTGTTGACTACATACCAATTAATAAAAGATTTTGAAAATGCTTTAATTAATGTAAAGACAATGTCTGGTGCTCACTGTAATAGTGATCATGCACCACTGTGCGGACAAATAAAAGTAGGATTAAAGAGAGAGAAAATATTGTTAGGGTCATGAGACTTAATAAAGTGGTTCTGAAAGTAGATACAGAAATTCAAGAACAATACAGAGTGACTGTGAAAAATAGGTACAATGCAATAGCTAAAATACAGATTATAAATGAAGAATGGGAAATGTTAAGGGACTCCATTCATCAAACTAGCAAAGAAATATTACCGGAGAGAAGCCAAATAGCAAAGAAAACATTGATGAATGAAGAAATCTTAATGCTGATGTACAAAAGAAAACAGAGTAAAAATGACAAACAAGAATACGCTAATATAAATAAATAAATAAAATTGCACGATTTATGCCTGGCATATTTCGCTGCATCTCGTCAGGTACATACTGCAGAAATCACACAACTTACGTGAATTAACTAGATAAATCCTTCAAGTTGAAATATACACATATTCGCACAGTAATGTCAATTATCTACCACTGTAATTTTAAGCTGACTAACATGTCTTTCTGTTTGCACAATTCTGGCTTGCGTTGATTGATCATAATTGCTTCTGCAAACTTTAACAAGCGAGTATTTTGTGTGTTAAACAACACGCAAAAGGCAGTATCTCTGTCCACCACATGGCCACTTTCGACAATGTGCCTACCAATTGAAGACGCCGGGAGCTTCCGGTGTGGCGGCCCCACGAGGCTAGCATTTCCTGTGTGTTGTATATTGTTGACCCATTGAGGTATGTGTTCTGACACTCGTTTGTTAAGCTGTCTCTCTGTTCTACCAATGTAGAAGGCCTGGCATCTACATGTGAATTGGTAAATACAATTGTTTGTGGCGTACAGTGGAACAGGCTCTTTGACTGCTGGTGTAGGAATCGGTACGGTTTTATTTCTAATGACTGGAGTTGCAGCACAGAATGTTCGGCATACTGCTGTAGTAAGCCGGTCTTGTAGACGATGCATTATGTCATCCCCTCGAAAGGTTAGCTGGATGAATACCTTGAGTTTGGGTACTGTAGTTACGTCTGATTTTGGTTTGGGCTGTTGACAGTGGCGCTTTATAAATCCTGTGGAGTACCCATTCAGGTTTAAGACATTCTTCCGAGTTTCAAATTCTTCTGTCAGTGTGTCCTGGGTGCATATCTTTCTAGCACGGTCAAACAGGGTCCGTACTAAGCCCCGTTTATACTGGACAGGTGTGAATCTCTGAAAATTTAGGTATTGGCCAGTCCATGTTCCTTTGCGATACACCGATCTTTGAATTGTACCGTCTGCTCTACGTCTCATTAGAATATCTAGGAACGGCAACGCTTCGTTGTGTTCGTGTTCCATAGATAGAGAGATGTTTTTATGCGTCTTGTTCATTGTGGCCTGGAACGACGTTGCTTGTAGCTCGTCTGTGGTGATAATTAGTATATACGTCCACATAACGACGGTAAAAGGCCAAGTTGTTGATGTCTGAGGATCTCTTTTCTTCTAAATGTGCCATGAAGATGTCCGCTAGAATAGGACCAAGAGGACTCCCCATGGCCACTCCGTCAATTTGGCGGTATGACTTAGTTAGAAAATAGAATTGTATGTTGGCGGTACATAGTAGTAGTAGCCTCTCCAGAATAGGTGTTGGTATGCCTAATTTTAGTTGTTTGTCTTCAATGCGTTCCCTTATTATTTTCACTGTCTCCTCTAATGGAACGTTAGTGAATAGGGATGCTATATCCATGGATGCCATATGTTTGTTATTTATGTCCATAGTATCCAATATTTCCACCAGTTGTAATGTATATCTGAGTATTTTTGGATCGAAGGACTGTCGTACTGGCTTTAAAATTTCGACTAGCCATCTCGCCATTCGGTGTTGTGCATCGTGCAATCTATTGTTTGTGTCTTCGTTATTCAAATTCACTACGGGAAAACATTGTTTTGAAATAAATAAAAGATAAATGTGGGAAGGCACAAGAAAGTTGGTTAATCGAGCAGTGCAATAAAATTGAATTAAATACCATTAAAGATACAAAAACTATGCACAGAAAAATCAGTGAGCTCACGTGAAGAAAAATATTAATAAATACAGGGTGTTTGAAATCAAAAACAGGAAAGATATTATTGGAGGAAGGTGCTATAATGAATAGGTGAAATAGGTATATAAGAGAATTATATGATGAAGAAAGGGAAGAATTAACAGACGAAAGTAACTTAGAAGCTCCACCTATTCTAAAAGAAGAAATCGCTGACGCTATGAAACATATGAAGAAAGGAAAGCCAGCTGGGCCAGATGAAATCAAAATAGAAGAATTAGAAGTATTAGGAGAATTGGATTAAATATATTAACCAAAATGTTGAATGATATTTATCGCAGTGGATATTTACCCAGTGATATGCTGAAATCTATATTTATAGCTATACTAAAAGCGACCAGGAGCAATTAAATGTGAAGATTTTCGTACAATTAACCTCATAAACCATATCACTAAGCTTCAACTCAGAATCATAATGAGAAGAACCAGAAAGAAAATAAAAATAGAAATTAGTGAAGAACAGTATGGATTTGTGGAGGGAAAGGGCACAAACGGTGCAATATATACATTACGGACACTAATAGAAAGGTCAACAGAGATAGAGAAACAGAAAGACATATATTTGTGCTTCATATATTATACTAAGGCATTTGATAAAGTAACACATGATGAACTGATTAAAATGTTGGAAGATATCAACATTGATGGGAAAGATTTAAGAATTATAAAGAATATTTACTGGAACCAAGTAGAAGCAATTAAAATGGGAAATAATGAGGGTAGTTACGAACAAATAAAGCTAGGAGATGACAGGTGTATGTCTTGTCACCAGATCTCTTCTCCCTATATAGCGAAGTAATAATGAGAGTGATCAAAGAGCTGCCAGGAATACTAGTTAGAGGTTATAATATAAATAATATACGCTATGCAGATGACACAGTATTGGTGGTGGATAAATCAACAGACCTAAAACAATTGTTGGACACTGTAGTAACAGAGAGTGCAAGGAAAGGACTCTCCTTGAATATCAAGAAAACAGTAACAATGGTGATATCAAAGAAGATATTGACAGCAAAATGTGACATAGAAAAAGAAGGAAAAATTCTTAACCACGTGGATAGTTTTAGATACCTAGGGGCAGTTATAACGTCAGATGGAAGATATACAACAGAGATTAAAAGAAGAATAGGGCAAGCACACGCCGCATTTCTGAAAATGAAGAGTATCGTATGCAATAAGTCACTATCACCGAATGTAAGTGAGTGATGAAATGCTATGTAGAACCAGATTTGCTGTATTGGCAGTGAATCTTGGAATGTAAATTAACAAATTAAGAAGACATTAGAAGCAACAGAGATGTGGTTCCTGAGACAAATGTTGCGAATTCCTTGGACTGCCAGAGTAACTAACAACGACTGCCTGAAACAGGCTAATGAAACTGGAACATTATATACAACAATAAGACAGATACAAACATCTTTCTTCGGTCATGTGATGAGAAGAGACGCATTAGAGAACATCGTGGACAACTGAAAAGATAGAGGGGAAGAGAGGCAGAGGCAGACCAAGAGAAGTGATGCTGGATGGATTGAGACGGTGGCATGAAGGAATATCAGCAGAAGTGTTTATCCAGAAAACCAAATACCGAGATCTGTGGAGAGCCATGAACGTCTACGCCAGCTGGCAGGACACTTCATTATGATGATTGTCACTCATTCTGACCCAGTCTTACGTTTGATATTGACCCGTCCTCATCTCATCTTCCCTAACTTCAGCGGCTTTGCCTCATTCAATTTAAAATGGAGTAAATGTAGATATGATGAATGTTTTATCGGTGCCTCTCTACATTGTCCAATAGACAGCTCTAACACTACAAGAAATGAGTAAAAACCATAAACACACTAGAGAAATTAGACGTAGACAGTCAAGATTTTTGGAGAGAATGGTATAAGAAGACATAAACTAGAAAACATAGTGACATCTGGTGAGATTGTGGAGGCGTGGCGTGGAGGAATAAGAAACACAATTCAAGATGTCTAGGGTCCTGCTTAATGATAAACAAAACAAAGTTTCCTTGTGTCAGGAAGCCAGGAAATGGTTCAAGCCCCCAAGAGTGATCAGAGAATTATTATGGAATACTTCCCACTCTAAATGTTGTGAATAAACACACTGAGCTTCTGTGAGGGGGGAGTCCTGGGTAGTCACCGGGAAAACCAGAGGAATAAGCTCCACTCTATAATTAATGTTTTACCCGCGTTACCACTCAACCACTGGGGACTCCCATTAAACACGTTTACACAATGTCTGTTGGAATAATTAGCCACATCTAACAACTGCTAACTTCATCAACAATAACACAAGCACAATTTGTATTTTCCAAATGCATTGAACAAACCTCTGCTGGAGTATGAATGGCATGGATCTTTACAAAATAAAATCAACAATATTTGGCATTGTTCCACCAGAGAACTCCTTTCACGAAATAGTTCTCTATATAATTAAAATTGTTCATTTTTCACTCCTCTGCTTCCAGCGAGGAATCTCCACAACAGTTGTCAGTAGGTGGTACTGTTCTTTAATTTAACTTCACAGGGTATGTGGGGTGTATGCGCCATAGTGTATAGTTGTTAGTTAGTACTTAGCATTTTCAGGCGGCACCCTAGGACATGGCTGAATATGGCGGTTGAAGGAAAATGGAAGACTCCCTCTTCAGTTGTGCGAAGGCGGTCTCACACTCATCACTCCAAAGGACGAAAATAACCTCATTCATTTAGGCAGTTTGAGGAATAACCTTCATCCGTCCTCAGCCCTCGAGCCAGACACAAATGTTGCGTAGGATATCGCAAGAAGACAGACTTCCTTCAGCTCTCTATTGATTGAACAAAATCAAATAGCTATATCTCTGCAAAGTCTATCAAATAATTGTGATGTTATATTATATGTGAATTATTATACAGCAACGGTACATCCTCTGAAATAAACAATAGGAGGTTATATGGATCTTCCAGGGTATCCCTATCGATATGGGAAAACCAATCCTGTTACATTAAGCCCAATCACGTCTGTGTGGCGAAAATCAATCACTGTAACAATCATCTCTCGAAATAACCGTTAGTTTATAACAAAAACTTAGTTATAAGAAACATGTATTGTGACAAGTACCTGTTGTGAAAAATGACCGATTACAATAATCATTTGTTATGGTAAATGTCCATTAAAATAATTGTCCTTTGAGCTGTTACATCATGTTGGTATGACCTCAAAACAAACATTCAAAATGACTCAGGAACATCCAGTTGAGAAAATGACGTAAACAATGAACTGTGTTGTCATCATGTGGAGACGAATCTTCACAAGGGAATATTGATGTTAACAAGATATACGTCACCACATGAATAGGATTGCCATGCTCACTCAGTACGTTAATAATTGGAAAAGTATCATCTTGTGCAACGCAGACGTCTTATAAAGACTTATCATTTTCCGTCAAGTCCATATCTCCTCACGAGTCACCAAGAACCAAGAACACATGCACAATGTGAAACATGCAACAGAAATAACACATCAATCTTGTCCTATATCATGATCATAAGAATCATCCAGAGAGGCTTTCAGATAGATATCTTATAATGTCACCAAAAGTTCGAACACACTGGACGTGATATTGACCTTCGAGTCTATCTCCATTATTTATATAGGGGTTCAAGACACAAATTCGAACATCTGTCCATTCCACGGACATATAGTGGCAAAGTAAACCAAGTGAACATGCCTTCTGACGTTCACTCACAGTTTTGCATAGCACTGAACGTAAATCACCGTCAGACTAATTATAGCACAAATTTCATGCTGGTCTTTAATGCAACATCCTGCAAAATATGCACTATCTAACTAGTGTTTCTTTTAACATGAGTAATCATCTTCAGCAATTAAGAAAAGATGTGTGAAAGTGAACATTCCTTCGAATCTTTAATAAGTGCACATCATGTCCACACAGCAAGTTTAAAAATAGTCTCTACAGAACGGAGAAGACTACTTATGAAGTGCAAGAATCAAGACATTGTTTTCACAGCCAATGATGAACACATATTGCAACTTACTGAAGCTCAACAAGTAAAAGATAATGTTTTGCATTTAGAGCAAAATAAACTATTGTAGCTTTCAGAATCTTTTATTCTAAGAGAGGAGAGTTCAAGCATGAAAAGGTACTGGTTAACCTAGCATGGTAATTCATTTATAATTGGTTTACAGCGAGCGAAAATAAATCAGTAATCCTCAATGAAATAGCATATTTCACCGGCACAAATTTCACACTATTACACGAGACCTTTTTCTCATCTTCAGTATCATAAAAATGTTTAAAGTGATACACTTACCGTGAAATCCAAGAGAGCATAGAGTAGGTAAAAGAAGAATCGAACTATTAGGATTGACGAAATAGAAAATAAAACAGACGAAAATCTGTTGTGTCTCTCCCAGTACTGGCTATTTTTACATCTTACTACATCGGTCGCTTGTGTCAATTGTTTTTAGGACAAGACTTACCATAATTAAACCTGTCAAGTTATTCTTAGACGTGTCAGACTGGTTCAGTGTTACAGAATTTGAACTGGGATTTCGCCTTGTACAGAAGAAAGGGGGGTGATTGAATTCTATAATATCACGGGAGGGGGGGATAACAAGGGGTTATCAGAGATATAAATAACTGGATGGCTTTGCCAGGTGGCGCAATCAAGACAAGAACACAGAGCTGATCCACGGCTCTGGTGAATGTCTGAGATGGTGAAACACGACACGGCACATGATGCTGATAGTCACTTCACACTCCAAATCTGTATCTGCCATGCTATTGCTAATACCAGCTGCTATGTTATTGCTGGTACCAATCCCACATTCACAGCCATCAACACATAACCAAGGTTTTCTCTTGTTCGCAGCGAGGCAACAGCACGTGCAGCAAGCGACTCTGCCCAGTGCTCAACTGTCCCGAGGAGAAGATCTATTTTGAACGCGGCGACAAATGTCCCAAATGTCGAGGTACATTGTCTATAACTGTCTGTCTGTCTGTCTGTCTGTCTGTCTGTCTGTCTGTCTGTCTGTCTGTCTGTCTTCTTCTTCTTCTTCTTCTTCTTCTTCTTCTGCTGATTTCGTTCGCTTGAAATATGTATATAACTGCAATGTTCTCTTTTATGAATCTTAACAGTCTTTTTTAGTTCACACAGCGGTCCATAGAGTTTATCTTCCACTGTCGTCTCTCTAGGCCAGAAGGTTTGCCTAGACATGTTGTAGTTTGTGCAGTCTTGGAGTATGAGCTCTGCTGTCTGCGACGCCAAACCACATATGCACATGGCTGATTCACCAATCTTGAATTTTGTATACAATGTGGTTGCGTAATCTATTGTGTCCTGTTCCGAGGCGCAGAATAATGACTTGTTCTGGACTATCCATAACGTGGTAGTCGTCTTGAGCAGGGTTTGGTGGCCTTCTGACTGATTTGATCTTCCTTTTCTTTAGTGGAATGTAATGGGCACATCAGGCTGTTCTTTGCTCCTTCCTTAGCCAATCGATCAGCTCTGTCGTTTCCGGGTACTCTACAGTTGGATGGTATCCACTTTATGGTGACCTTATGCTGACTACTAAGTTCAGACAGTAAGTATCCTTAGAACTGGTAATTTCACAGACAGGAGTGCCTCTATTACTGATTTTGCATATGTCAATATCACCACAGGTTGTCTACCATGGCGGGTATTTTGTAATTTCTCTATTGCTATCTTGATTGCCTCAATTTCAGCATAATAGTTATGGCAGTACTTTCCTGGTAGAACTCAGGCCGTGTCCTTAGTATTATTTGGGTATTCTATATACACTCCCGCTCCTTCATTTCAAACAGCATTTTGCGCTGACACATCTGTGTAGACTCGGATCCAGAGATCCTGTGGGTATTCGTCATCAAGGAAGCTGAGGGTGGCTGTTCTGCGCTGTACATTGTTATTGTCTTCCTGGTCAAATAATCCTCTCACTTTTTTCTGGATTTGTAAAGATAGTCTATGTTCATCTTTCCATGGAGTTCGCTCTGGAATAGATTGTCAGTGGGATACCAACTGTGGGAAGATCGATGGTTTCTCTGCAGAGTCGTTTGGCCTGGTGGATAAAACTACTTCTTTTCAACCACCCCATTGCTAATTTTTCAAATCGGTTCTTCATAGGGTGGCCTGGCAAGCTGAGGAACTTCTCTGCGTGTATTAGTGTTTTTGTATCTCTGCGTTCTCTCAGTGCTTGTGTCTTCCCCATTTTCTTCTCCATTGCTACTATAGGGGTTGATCTCATCCCTCCTGTGATGACTCTTAGAGCTTGATTTTGCACCTTGTCCAGCTCTTTTAGTGTGGTTTTTGATGATGAACACCACGCAGTTGACCCGTATTCCAGGTGTGGTCGCATGCTCTGTTGGTAAACTGTGCTAAGTATTTTCCCACTGGCTCCTAATGTGGTTCCACTTAGCTTTCTCAGGATGGCTATTTTCCTTCTGGTTTGTGCTACAGCTTTTTTGATGTGTTTTCTCCATGTCAGCCTTCATCAAATCTGTCTGTCTGTCTGTCTGTCTGTCTGTCTGTCTGTCTGTCTGTCTAAATGTGAGTGGATGGAGGATGTATGTGTGGGTGGTGAGGTTTTTGTAGGTGGGGGATGTGTGGGTGGGTGGGGAGAAGTATGTGTGGGTGAGAGATGTGTGGGCGGGGATGTGTATTCGGAATGCATGTGGGGGGATGTGTATGTGTGTGTGTGTGTGTGGGGGGGGGGGGGTTATGGGTAGGGTGTTGTGTGGGAGGGGAGATCTTTGAGGGGTGGGGGAGGTGTGGGATATACGGGTGGATGAAGGATGTATGTGAGGATGGGGGATTTGTGTTTGGCTGGGTGTTTGGGTGTGTGTGTGTGTGTGGGAGGGTAGATGAGAGATGCATAGGTTGATGGGTGGGCGGGTGATGTGTGGGTGTGAGTGGTTGATGGATGAGTACGTGAGTGGATGGATGTGTGTGAGAGATGAGTGTATGAGTGGGGGATGTGTGTGTGTGTGGGTAAGAAGATTGTGTGAGCGGCGGATGTGTGTGGGTGGGGTATATGTGGGTGGTGGGTTGTGTGGGTGGGAGGTGTGTGTTTTTGGATGAGGAATGTGTTGCTGGGTGGAGATGTGTGTATTGGTGTGGGGATGTGTGTGTGAGTGCATGGGTGGTGAGATGTGTAGTTAAGGGATGCGTGATTGTGGATTGAAGATCGGGGAGAGTGGGTGGGTGGAGGATGTGTGGGAGGGTGAGTGTGTGTAGGTTGGGGGTGGGTGGGGGATGTGTGGGTGGAGGAGATTGTGTGGAAGAGGGATGTGTGTAAGTGGGGGATGTGTGGGTGGGTGCGGGTTTTGCGTGTGGGATATGTAAGTTGGCGGGAATATGTGTATGTGGGTGTTCGATATGTGGTTGGGGGATATGTGTTTGGCAGAGTGGTTGGGTGTGTAGGTGGGTGGTGGAGGATATGTGGGTGGGTGAGTGTTGGTAGATTATGGGATGGGTGGAGGATGTGTGGGTAGGGAGATATGCGAAGGTGGGGGATGTGTGGGTGGGTGATGGATGGGTGGATGCATGCATGTGTGCCTGGGTTTGTGTGTGGGAGAGTGGGGGATGTGTGGAGGGATGTGGTGGGTAGGGAGATATTGTATGTGGTGGAGAGTGTGGGATGTGTGGGTTGGGGGATGGGTGGATGAATGGGATAATGTATGTGCCTGTGGGTATGTGTGTGGTTGGGTGGTGGATGTGTGTGTGGGGGACACGCGGATGGATAGGGGATGAGTGGGTGGGTGGGGGATTTGTATCATAACATGGTAACATGCATTGTTTATGTTTACAACAATCATCTGACAATGTTTTTTTCCTATGCACTGATGAACGAAAGATGAGTGATTGGAAGGGCCGAATGTAAGACGGGTCTGCGTGCCCAATTTGTTACCCTTTGAAAATAAAGTTCGTTCGTTCGTTCTGTCTGTCTGTCTGTCTGTTTGTCTGTCTGTCTGTCTGTGTTTTTTTTTTCTTTCACTGCCTGGTGTCAACCTCATTGTCTAAATGCATTCGTCCTTCTGACTAGCAATGGCGATCATTTATTTATACCACCCATCCTCTCTGGTAGCTCTGGGGGTATATGTGGGTGGTGGGTTGTGTGGGTGGGAGGTGTGTGTTTTTGGATGAGGAATGTGTTGCTGGGTGGAGATGTGTGTATTGGTGTGGGGATGTGTGTGTGAGTGCATGGGTGGTGAGATGTGTAGTTAAGGGATGCGTGATTGTGGATTGAAGATCGAGGAGAGTGGGTGGGTGGAGGATGTGTGGGAGGGTGAGTGTGTGTAGGTTGGGGGTGGGTGGGGGATGTGTGTGTGCGCGTGTGGGATGTGTGGGTGGAGGAGATTGTGTGGAAGGGGGATGTGTGTAAGTGGGGGATGTGTGGGTGGGTGCGGGTTTTGCGTGTGGGATATGTGAGTTGGCGGGAATATGTGTATGTGGGTGTTCGATACGTGGTTGGGGGATGTGTGTTTGGCAGAGTGGTTGGGTGTGTGGGTGGGTGGTGGAGGATATGTGGGTGGGTGAGTGTTGGTAGATTATGGAATGGGTGGAGGATGTGTGGGTGGGGAGATATGCGAAGGTGGGGGATGTGTGGGTGGGTGATGGATGGGTGGATGCATGCATGTGTGCCTGGGTTTGTGTGTGGGAGAGTCGGGGATGTGGGGAGGGATGTGGTGGGTAGGGAGATATTGAATGTGGTGGAGAGTGTGGGATGTGTGGGTTGGGGGATGGGTGGATGAATGGGATAATGTATGTGCCTGTGGGTATGTGTGTGGTTGGGTGGTGGATGTGTGTGTGGGGGACACGCGGATGGATAGGGGATGAGTGGGTGGGTGGGGGATTTGTATCATAACATGGTAACATGCATTGTTTATGTTTACAACAATCATCTGACAATGTTTTTTTCCTATGCACTGATGAACGAAAGATGAGTGATTGGAAGGGCCGAATGTAAGACGGGTCTGCGTGCCCAATTTGTTACCCTTTGAAAATAAAGTTCGTTCGTTCGTGGTGTCTGTCTGTCTGTCTGTTTGTCTGTCTGTCTGTCTGTGTGTCTGTCTGTCTGTCTGTCTGTGTTTTTTTTTCTTTCACTGCCTGGTGTCAACCTCATTGCCTAAGTGCATTCGTCCTTCTGACTAGCAATGGCGATCATTTATTTATACCACCCATCCTCTCTGGTAGCTTTATTAATTCAATTTCTGGAAATGTTCTTGACTAACAAAAATTGTTTCTCTCTCTCTCTCTCTCTCTCTCTCTCTCTCTCTCTCTCTCTCTCTCTCTCTCTCTCTCTCTCTCTCTTCTCTCTCTCTCTCTCTCTCTCTCTCTCCTCTCTCTCTCTCTCTCTCTCTCTCTTCCAGTTGTCCTTTCCTTAGGACAGGTGTAAAGATTCTGCACTGTTTTCTACCGATATCATTGACGAATATATTGTGTCTTCATCTATTTTAAAATATGTGTTTTGTAATTGTTTGTTTATTGTTAATGTTTCTAAACACATTGTGAGGACTTGTAAGAACTAAATATCACATAATTGTGTCGCAGGCAATTGTTATCTTTAGAAAGGTAACATTTTATATAACGACAGATTTAAAGAGCTAACAACTTGGAAAATAAAGAACTAAAGATACAACTGTTATAAATAGTGATTTTAGTATTGCAACTTTCTAATAACTGTGATGAGTTTGTTGATGTATGTAAGATGCTGACGATAATGTAATAAAACAACAACTATTATAAGTGTCTTAATGTAACTAAGTAACAACCATGATGAGTCGTCATCATTTTATGCCCTGCCAACTGGCGTTGGCGTTCGTGTCACTTCAGAGATCTCTGTCTTTTGTATTCTTGATGAACTCTGTTGAGGATCTTCGATGCCACCTTCTCGGTCCATGCAGCAACATTTCCCTAGGTCTGTATCTGTCTCTGTTCCAACTGATCTTTCCAGGTGTCACGATGTTCTCCAATGCCTCTCTGCTCATCACGTGACCAAAGACTGCATTTTTTAAACAGTTGTACATGGCACGGGCTTGGTAGAATCAGCGGGGAAAGAAGAACCTGTTGAGCTTGACTCTAGTCCGACTTTGTGAAGGCAAATGAAGGGTGTAGCATAGGTGGCAGCAAGCGCAATTGAAATACCACTACTTTTATCGTTTCTTTACTTATTCAGTCTCTCGGTAGAGATTTGTTCGCAGCAGACGAGCATAATCTCCGGCGGGCCTATTCTCGCCGGTCGCAAGATCCGCACAATGGAAGGATGGGGGATTTGCTTGCAAAGACAGGCAATATCTCCTGTGGCAGCTCTGGCGGGCCTATTCCCGCTGGTCGCGGGGTCCGCTTAAAGTCAGGTGGAGAGTCTGACGATAGTGCACGCTTTACACAGGTCCGGACACTTGTGATCGACAGATGTGCGCGCCCTTACGGTTCCGGGCTCGTACGAGGCCCTCACCTGTGGGACTTGGCTGAACGTCTCTAAGCCGGGTCCCTTGGGTGTCAGGGTCTGGCCATAATTCGCCACCTGCTCGTGGTGGCGAGGTCTCGGTGGTTTTGACTGCTGCGCCGCCAGCGTCTGCAGCCTATCCTTGTGCCAGACGTATTGGTTACCCATTCCTCTGGACAACACAAGGTTAGGCCAGAGAGAGAGGTCATGTCGTTTGGGCGCCACATGATCCTCTGAAGCTCTGCCCAGACATTGTGATGGAATATTGGCCACATTCCAACTCACATACTTTGGTCTGTAAAGACTGCAAGATGCCAACGACATAATGTTCTAGTTTCACTAGCGTCTTCCATGCAATCATTGTTAGCTACTCTGGCAGTCGTGGTATTCACAACAATCGTCTCAGAAAACACATCTCCGTTGCTTCGAAGCTCTTTATAATTAGGTAGATAGGTAGCTGACGATAGATAACTAGTCAGACAAGGCAACACAGTAATTCTGAAAACGTATAATTAGAAAAAATAAAACAGCAGGGGCGTACTGGTTGGTTGATTGCGCTAAACGAAAGACTCCAGATCGAAAGAATGAACACCAGAGTTGCTATGTTGTCGGTGAGAAGAACTAACTTAAGTATTCCTGTCTTCTTCAGGTCAGAGGATGGTGTTTGACACGCCGAGGTCTTGCTTTTTTGCCAAGAGGGTGTTCACTAGTGGGGAGAGACACGTGCTGGACAACTGCACTTCCTGTGTCTGTGTGGTACGTGGGCTATATGTTACATACCGATATGTTGTCATCTATAACAAATAAACTGTCTTCCTGTGTCTGTGTGGTACGTGAGCTATATGTCACATACCGATATGTTGTCTTTTATAATAAATCACTTCTCTAGAAGCAATTTCCTGCAGTGGGTCATGACATTGTGTAGGTCTAAGGGCAAGAAAGAATAGTTAGCCAGTCTTTCTCTCACTTTAACAAGTGACCAGGCCCGCTGTCGCAGCTGTATCCGACCGTGCTCATGACACTACTAGTATAGTCCGCTAACAGATTCGCTAGCTCGTCAGTCATGTAGTGCTAGATGTGATGGATACCCTGCATGCGGGTCTGTCTAAATCTCTCTCTCTCTCTCTCTCTCTCTCTCTCTCTGCGTGCGTGTGTGCGCGCGCGCGTGTGTGTGTGTGTGTGTGTGTGTGTGTGTGTGTGTGTGTAATAGCTGTGATGGATAACTCGCATGTTTATGTTTCTGTGTGTGTGTGTGTGTATGTGTTGGTATTTGTTTATATGTGAGTGTATATATGCACGCATGTAAATGTGATTGGAGTGTATGTAACAAATGTCTCAGTAGACATGTTTAGAAGAAGGCACACATACAAGTGACAGAAAGGTTACGTTTTCACGCTAAGGGGCTTGTTGGATATATGGTGCCAACCCTACATTTTAGGTCAATGGACACTCGAGGCGTGATCTGGCCAATATCATGCTGGCACAACTTTACTTCCCAGGAAATCTTCAAAGCACCGGAAGTTTAAGACCAAGCGCTCTTATTTATTAGGTCACGTTGCTGTGATCTCTATATCGCTACGATTTATAGTCAGTAGTGCATAGCCACCCACTCTCACATGTCAGTGATGTCTTAGCCAAATTAATCACAAATACCTGACAGTTAATCACGTGTATTCATTGGCACCTTGCCGTCTTGACAGACGTTAGTTTGTGCTTCAAAAAGGCATAATAACATTTACCCATGGCGGAAGCGAGTGTGACTGAGAAGGCCAATTCGCACTGTAAATGTCCGTTCACAGTGGGTGCATGTGAACACGTGGTCATTTCCACCATCATGCACCATCTTACGGCTCACACGTTCGGTGTGTGACTCATCTGCAATAATTTTCTCCTTTGTCTTTATTCCATTTCTGATATTTGCCCTCCATGCAACACGTTCAGCGGCGTCTTGCTCCAAATGTGCATTATCAATGCCTGTATCAATCATGTCCCGCTTACACACATCTTTGTATCGTAGTAGAGGCCGACCCTGAGATCTCTTACCCATCTGTAATTCACCAAAAGAGATGTCGTTTGGTATTCTACCATCATCCATCCTCCTAAGATGTCCCTATCCATCTAAGTCTACGAAGACTGAGCATGGAATAAACCGTCACACAACCTGATCTTTCCAATACTTCAGTATTTGTGATTTTGTCTTGCCACTTAATACCAAGAATTCTTCGCAGACACCGCATATGAAAGCTGTTTAAACGTTTCTCTTGGTGTGAGTAAGTTGTCCAGGCTTCACTGCCATAAAGAAGAGTACTAAGGACACAGGCTTGATAGACAAGGACTTTTGTTTTGGCAGTAAGCTTCCTGTTCTCCCAGACTCTTTTTCTTAACCTGTTCATTGTTGTTGCTGCCTTACCAATCCGGATGTTGATTTCCTGATCTAGAGATAATTTGCTATTTACCACTGATCCTAGATATGTAAAATGGTCTACCATCTCTAGTTCGGCGTCAATAAAGATTGATGGTACCCCATGTGCACCTTGTGACATAATCTGTGTCTTCTTTGTGCTAATTGTTAAACCAAATTCAGAACACGCATTGGAGAATGCAGATAGTAGACATTGTAATTCATTCCTCAGAGTGGGTCGTAACTGCAGCATTCATCTGCAAAAAGCAACTCTCTGATCAGTACCCTCCTAATTTTGGTCTTGGCCTTCAATCTCTGAGCATTGTAGAGGCCGCCATCTGAAGCGTGAGTGAATGTATATACCACCATCCTGATCACGAAAGGCATATTTCAGTAGAAGTGAACAAGTATATTCCAAAGAGGGTGGGAGCTAGTACACAACCTTGCTTAACTCCACTCTTGATTTCAAACTCTTCAGAAGTTGCACAATCAAACTTGATTATACCCTTCATGCCTGTATGGAAGGATTCCACAATGGACAGAAGAGTTGGTGGGCAGCCAATCTTCTTTAGTGCTTTGAACAAACCCTGACGACTGACCAAATCAAATGCCTTTGTGAGGTCGATGAAGGCAATAAACAGTGGTTGATTCTGTTCAAGGCATTTTTCTTGCATTTGTCGCAATGAGAATATCATATCAATGGTAGACCGGTTCTGTCGAAAGCCACACTGTGATTCGGGGTAGACTTGATCTTCTAGAACTTGAAGTCTGCGTTGAACAATTCTGGCAAATACTTTTCCAACAATACACAGAAGTGAGATACCCCTATAATTGTTGCAGTCGCCCCGATCGCCCTTGTTATTGTACAGTGTTATGATGCTTGAATCTTTGAAATCCTGTGGGACTTGTCCTTCTCGCCAGCATAGTTCTATTAGCTGGTAGATCGGTAGAGTGAGTGTGTCTTGCCCACTCCTGATAACCTTTATTGGAATCCCATCCTTACATGGAGCCTTGCCAGATGCAAGTTCATTTATAGAACACTTAACTTCTGTTATGGTGGGAAGTGTGTCCAGGTGGTCGAGAGTTTGTAGAGCCTCTATGGCGTTGAGGGCATCATCCGCTAGTTTGGTCTCACTTGAGTAAAGCTCCAAATAGTGCTCTACCCATCTGTCCATCTGCTGTTTCTTATCAGTTATAATTTCTCCAGTAAAGGTTTTCAATGGTGCACTTCTTTTGATTATTGGACCACAGGCTTTCTTTATTCCTTCATACATGCTTCTGATGTTTCCTTTATCACTTGCGATTTGAATGGACTCACATAACTTGATCCAATAATCATTTGCACACTGTCTGGCAACCTTTTGCGCATCCTTCCTAGCTTGCGTAATCTCACTCAGAGTGTTACGTGTTGGTCTTTCCTTGTTTCTTAAGAGAGCTATCTTCTTCTTATCAATCAAGGGCTGCAGAGTCTGGCTGTTTGCCACAAACCAGTCCTGACTCTTATAACCACAGTGCCGTAAACCCCTACGGCAGTTTTATAAAGAGTTTCCTTAAGTTGACCCCACTTTTCACCTACTGTACAGTTTTCTGGTGTATCAGTGAAAGCGTCTTCAAGTTTCTGTTGAAACTGAAAGCGCTTTTCAGGATCGTGAATGTTAATAATATTAATCTTGGGGCTAGATTTGTGTTTAGCTGTGTAGATTCTCTTTGGTCTTAGTCTAACCCTTGCAACAACCAAAGAATGATCCGTATCACAGTCAGCACTGTGGTAACTTCGAGTCAATGATATATGGTTCAGATGTTGTCTCCACGTGATGATGAAGTCCAGCTGATGCCAATGGCCGGATCTTGGATGTTTCCATGTGACCTTATGCAGCTCTTTTGTTTTAAAAAATGAGGTTGTAATACGTAGGTCATTTATGGCGCTTCTTGTCTACGCCAATTGACAGGGACTTATAACCCATAATAGTTGCCTCTCGCTTTAATTCCTAGACCGGTTAAGACCAGGAATGGTGTTATTGCCTTTCCATAGCACAAAGCCTAGGCTAAAATATAGAGATCATATGTTGCCCATGCAGTATGATTCCTCTCTCAGCCTGCCTAGTTCATTCTAGAGGAAAGGTAACACCTATACATCAGGAACAAGACAAGCTGCAGAAGCTGCCGGATCAGCAAAGCAATGCTCTAACTGTCCGCCTGTCGGAGTTTCGATCCTAGACCAGCTGCCAACCAAGGCTTAGGGCCTGGTCTGCCCTGCCATAACATCAGATGTATTAATCTTGATGGAAATTAACAAAACTCTTTAAATATTATTTTGTTTGAAGAAAATGTGACATCATGCTGATGATGATGATGATGATGATGATGATGATGCTGATGATGATGATGATAATGATGGTAGTGGTGGTGGTGGTGAGGAGGAGGATGATAAGGAGGAAGAGGAGGAGGATGAGGATGAGGAAGAGGATGAAGATGAGGAGGAGGATGAGTAGGAGGAGGAGGCGGATGCGAATGAGGATGATTATGCTGATGATGATGATGATGATGATGATGATGATGATGATGATGATGATGATGATGATGGTGGTGGTGGTGGTGGTGGTGGTGGTGATGATGATGATGATGATGATGATGATGATGATGATGATGATGATGATGATGATGATGATGATGATGATGATGTTGATGATGGTGGTGATGAGGATGAGGATGAGGATGATGGTCAGGGGATCACTAGATGTTAATTTTGGAATATGTATATGCTAACTTTCTTGGATAGGATCAAGTTAATTTATCAGTATTGGGATAGCATGTCTATTATGTTAGATACTTAAATAAGTGCCATTAGAATTCGTGGCCGAATTGGGGCAATGAATTACACAGCACAATGAAACGTTGTCCTTGTTCTGTCAGTATCGAAAACCGTCGCCTGTGGAGTCTTTTATGTTTGTGCCGAGGTTGACAGTCTGGTGGTACGGGATTCTATAGCGTGAACTTGGGAAATATACGGCTGGGTTGTGACATTGCACAAAGATCACATTTAAAATAGAGGGAATAGTCATATTATATCTTGTATGGATAGTCTTTGTTCCTGCATTGATCGAGTAAATCAAAACTTTAAAACAATGATGCATTATATTCCTGGTGATATTTCTCCCCAGAAAGGAACAGTGAGGTTTATATTCCTGATGACAGCTCTCCCCAGCAAGAAACAATGATGCTTTCATATTCCCTGTAATTTATCTCCACAGCAAGGAAAATGATGCTTTATATTATTGATGATGTCTCTCCCCTGCAAGGGACAATTAGGTTTATATTCTTGGTGAAATCTCTTTCCAGCAAGGTACAATGAGGTTTACATTTCTGGTGATATCTCTTCCCAGCAAGGAACAATGAGGTTTATATTCCTGGTGATATCTCTCCACTGCTAGGAAAAATGTTGTTTTATATTCCTTGTAATTTATATCCCCAGCAAGGAATAATGCTGCTTTATATTCCCTGTAATTTCTATCCCCAGGAGTGGCTGGCCGAGTGGCTAGAATACCGAACTCTCCTTCAGGAGACCGGGGTTCAATCCCTCGGTAAGGTGTGGGATTTTTTTCTGTCGGGGGAAAAAAGAATATCCTAACCAATTAATAATATCAGTTCGCGGCGACTGCACAAGCCAGGCGGCCTTAATTCCTCAGGCTCAAAGACCCCTCTGCCATACACCGCAAGGTACTATGTTGGCAGTAAACGACAGTGACAGTTTTTTTATATTCCCTGTAATTTCTATCCCCAGCAAGGAACAATGAAGCTTTATATTACTTGTAATATCTCTCCCCAGCAAGGAACAATGATATGTGACCGGCAGCAATGTCCAGAAATTGCTTGTCCACTGAAAGATCAAATAACCGCTGCTGGCTTGTGCTGCCCTACCTGCCGGACGATGTTGCCATGCCTGGTTGGGAATGTGACAATAAAGGTATGGCATCCAAATCATAAATGGAAGATAGGGAGAAAGAAGTACACGCAATTTATGGTAACGACTGTATGACTGTAATATACACAGAGATACAGATACAGAGACATAGGGACAGACAAACAGATGAAAACAAATGTACACAGAAATCTACATATTTGGAAAGTTAGATAAATGATTAGACAGGTAGTCTACAGACTGAACTACTAAGTGGGAACATTATGCATAAAGAAAATTGCAAAATGTTGAGAATATCGTGGACATAGAAGACAATAAACGCGAAGGAATCGCAAGCCACACATGTTACCAGATCACTCATCCTAATCATGAGTGAAGGGACACACATGGATCATATACTCAGAAGGGGTGGAGTATATGGGAAAATATATAATAAAACAAAGCACGTGTTGATTGAGAAAGCTGATAGCTTGCAGAGCTGACAGACAGATGACATAAACATGCAGCACATATAAAAGGGAAGCAAATACACCCCTTTTCACAACATGAGGAACTTTTTCACGCCAAGCTACTATAGTATATGGTGGTTTCCCGACATCTTAGTCCAATGGGCACTCGAGGGTGATGTGATCAATATCTCGTCAGCCGCCATTACATTCCATGAAAGTTCCTGGTACACAATTTAGAATTGAAGCCAACTGAATGAATTAGGGCAAGCGAACTGGATAGACTTGATCGCCAATATCTGACCCAGACAAGGCACCTGACCAAGACATTATGAGCAACTGTAACGCTGGCCTTTAAAGAAGATAGATTATACCACTAGCAGTTGTTGAAGTATCAATAGCTTTCCACGCTGGCAGCCGTATGACGGATTACTGTCTGGATCATATCTTAACGCAGTGGTTCTCAACCGGTGAGGAATTCCCCCAAGGGGGGAATTTTAGGGTTTCCAGGGGGGGGGGGGGTGAAGACCATTTCAAGATCGCGTTAATACAAGAACCGATTACTTGATATTGTTTTTCCCTTCATACTTTACAGTTATGTATGTCTCATCCTTCTAAAATTCATTTTATAAATTAAGTAGGCCCACAAATCATGTTTTATGTGGATGTCTAGACTTGTTTTAGTATATGCTATTAAATTTACCTTCCATTTTTACGTATACTGTGTATGGGTGGGGGGAATTTTAGATAGGAAATATGAAAGGGGGGGGGGGAGGAATGACGTTCTGAAAATATGGTGAAGGGGGGCACGGGCCAAAAAAGGTTGAGAACCACTGTTCTAACGTATGTTTCTTGCCGCAAGAACGGGAAGACACAGGACAGGATCAACACCCAGCTGGTTTGTCTAGAGTGTAATCGATCTGTAGATATCTATCAGCGGCTTTAAAGTTGTACCATGTGGTTAAAATCGCCTTGGCTGCCTTAATTTCCGAGACAAGTTTTTGGTACTCATTATTATCTAGCTGAGTCGACCTGAAATCATATGGTCTGTGCAAAAAGCCTCTCCTTTAGGGGGATTTGAACCTAAGACCATCGAGTCGACGCCTGCATCCAGTCAACATGTTTGATGAGCAAAATTGTGATAACATGGATTGCAACAGCTAACATTACCGTTGATAATGTATAATTACACTGAAATAACTTGAACAACGTATCTAAATATTGAAATTCAGATATTCCATAACAGTTAAAAATCAGACGTAAAGCTATGATTCACAAACTGGAGATCAACAGTTACGATCGAACAAAGAGTTCTCTTTCTAAAGAGGTGTCGATGCGTCTGTTGGAAACACCAACGCTGGAAGAAACACTGAAGGACCAAGGCAAACCAGGTTATAGTTCCGACGTCATAATTACTGCAAAATGCACATATGTCTATAAACAAGCGCACACACACACACACACACACACACACACACACACACACACACACACACAAAGAGAACAGGCCAACACTGTTTCCAATATGAGGTCACCAGTGCCAGTGCCGGTCTCTGTGGCTAAGGGCTTGCGAAGGTTTGTGAGCCTGTATACCCGTGTTCGAAACACAGCGGTGCTGGTTTTTTTCGAAAAAGGTATAGGAGCCGGTCGTTCAGAAAGCAATGGCAAACTGCTGAACGTAAAATATGCCCAGGAATCACGAACAGCGAAAATGTTGGGGTTGACTGCTACGTCCTGTGAAGGACATGCAACTTAATTTAATTAATTTAAGTACAGAAACTGAACAGTGACAGCTACAGATACAGGAAGAAGCTTAACCTCAGAAATTACATGACTTAGATAGAACATTACTGAATGCGACAAGTAGATACGAGATATGACATTGGGACCCAAGGAAGCAACTAAATACAAAATTCGAACTAGGGACACAAGGAAGCACGTAGATACAAGATATTAAATTGGGATACCAGGAAGTAACTAGATACAAGATCTGAAATTGTGACACCAGGAAGTGCATAGATACAAGGTCTGAAATTGTGACACCAGGAAGTAAACAGATACAAGATCAAAAATTGTGACACCAGGAAGTAAATAGATTAAAGATCTGAAATTGAAACACCAGGAAGTAAACAGATACAAGATCAGAAATTGTGACACCAGGAAGCAAGTAGAAACCAGATCTGAAATTGTTGTGACTCCAGTAAGTAAACAGATACACGTTCAGAAAATGTGACACCAGGAAGCAAGTAGATACAAGATCTGAAATTGTGACACCAGGAAGTAAATAGATAAAAGATCTGAAATTGTGACACAAGGAAGTAACTAGATAGAAGATCTGAAATTGTTATATCAGGAAGTACATAGATACAAGATCTGAAATTGTGATACCAGGAAGTAAACAGATACAAGATCAGAAATTGTGACACCAGGAAGTAAATAGATACTAGTTCAGAAACTCTTACACCAGGAAGCACGTAGATCCAAGATCAGAAATTGGGACACCAGGAAGTAAATAGATCCAAGATCAGAAATTGTGACACCATGAAGTAAATAGATACAAGATCTGAAATTGTGACACCAGGAAGTAAACAGATACAAGATCAAAATTTGTGACACCAGGAAGTAAATAGATACAAGATCAGAAATTGGGACACCATGAAGTAAATAGATACAAGATCAGAAATTGGGACACCAGGAAGTAAATAGATACAAGATCAGAAATTGTGACACCATGAAGTAAATAGATACAAGATCTGAAATTGTGACACCAGGAAGTAAACAGATACAAGATCAAAAATTGTGACACCAGGAAGTAAACAGATACAAGATCAAAATTTGTGACACCAGGAAGTAAACAGATACAAGATCAAAAATTGTGACACCAGGAAGTAAACAGATACAAGATCAAAATTGTGACACCAGGAAGTAAATAGATACAAGATCTGAAATTGGGACACCAGGAAGTAACAGATACAAGATCTGAAATTGTGACACAGGAAGTAAACAGATACAAGATCAAAAATTGTGACACCAGGAAGTAAACAGATACAAGATCAAAATTTGTGACACCAGGAAGTAAACAGATACAAGATCAGAATCGGGACACCATGAAGTAAATAGATACAAGATCTGAAATTGTGACACCATGAAGTAAATAGATACAAGATCAGAAATTGGGACACCAGGAAGTAAATAGATACAAGATCAGAAATTGTGACACCATGAAGTAAATAGATCCAAGATCAGAAATTGGGACACCAGGAAGTAAATAGATACAAGATCAGAAATTGTGACACCAGGAAGTAAATAGATACAAGATCTGAAATTGTGACACCATGAAGTAAATAGATACAAGATCTGAAATTGGACACCATGAAGTAAATAGATCCAAGATCGAAATTGGGACACCAGGAAGTAAATAGATACAAGATCTGAAATTGTGACACCATGAAGTAAATAGATCCAAGATCAGAAATTGTGACACCAGGAAGTAAATAGATACAAGATCAGAAATTGTGACACCAGGAAGTAAATAGATACAAGATCTGAAATTGTGACACCATGAAGTAAATAGATACAAGATCTGAAATTGTGACACCATGAAGTAAATAGATCCAAGATCAGAAATTGGGACACCAGGAAGTAAATAGATACAAGATCTGAAATTGTGACACCATGAAGTAAATAGATACAAGATCTGAAATTGTGACACCATGAAGTAAATAGATCAAGATCAGAAATTGGGACACCAGGAAGTAAATAGATACAAGATCAGAAATTGGGACACCAGGAAGTAAATAGATACAAGATCTGAAATTGTGACACCAGGAAGTAAGTAGTTACGAGATCAGAAATTGTGACACCAGGAAGCAAGTAGACACCAGATCTGAATTTGTTGTGACCCCAGGAAGTAAACAGATACAAGATCAGAAATTGTGACACCAGGAAGTAAATAGATACAAGATCTGAAATTGTGACACCATGAAGTAAATAGATACAAGATCTGAAATTGTGACGCCAGGAAGTAAACAGATACAAGATCTGAAATTGTGACACCAGGAAGTAAACAGATACCAAGATCTGAATTGTGACACCAGGGAAGTAAATAGATACAAGATCAGAAATTGTGACACCAGGAAGCAAGTAGAAACCAGATCTGAAATTGTGACACCAGGAAGCAAGTAGATAGTTGATTAGTGGTCTATCAGAGACAATGAACACTACTTTGTATGCTGACTGATCTCTCCTCTAGAAAGCTTATGCTAATCTGACACTAACAGGAATTCGTCACAGAAAGATAGTTTCTGTCTCACGAGAAGCATTTCTCCACGACTGTACAGTGTTTAATACCTGCGTATAGTTGTTTATGTATCCCTGGCCTAGAGGTTAGCGCCTTTCTCTGTAATCCCGTATACTCTCGTGAGTAACGTGACGTGCGTGAGAATCGGTGGCGGTTCTCTCCGCGTCAGCAACTTACGGAGTATGTGAGCCGTTCGCTAAGAAAGCAATGGCAAACTACTGAGCGTAATCTTGCCAAGAAATCAACAATCACCTGAAAGATGTTGATATTGACAACGATGTTATGTAAAAGGATATGCGTACCAAAAACAAATATTTGTTTATGTATGTGTATGCTTATACGCCACGCTAAACTGTCACATTCTGCTACTGAACTCTGGCATGCAGCACCAGGAGACGTGGCAACCAGACGTGTGTACCGCGTGCATGTGCAGGGACGGTGCTGCACGGTGTGCTCCGAAATGGTGCTCACACACAAGTATCTGCCCGGAAGTAAGTGTTCTTGTCGCCTATGCTCACCCGTAGTGTATGATTCTGTCGCTTATCCTGATAAATTCTACCATTTAGACTCTCTCTCTCTCTCTCTCTCTCTCTCTCTCTCTCTCTCTCTCTCTCTCTCTCTCTCTCTTCTCTCTCTCTCTCTCTCTCTCGCTATATGTATATACAGAGTCTTTGTAAAGTATCACTACACTTTGTATGTAGAACAAATTTGAAATATGAAGAACATGGTGTCATTTTAAAAAGAAATCTGCTAAACATGCATTAGATTAGATACAATATTTACTGCTATGGTCTAACATTTGTTTGTCAGGATGTATTGTTGGTGTGTTCGGTTGTTATCAGGAAATCTTGCTAATAATCTTGAACAATCATCGGTGTGCATCGACAGCCATTTCGAAACACTTGTTCAACCTAAAAAAAATTATATCTTCCGTTGATACCACCATTTCTGTTTGGAGTACACAGAAGTGACTCCAGCAGACGACAGTCCTTCGCTACATATTGCTTTAACGATGGACTGTGGGGCTATATGTTTAGATGACATCAAGTACTTTCATCTTCTGAAAATTGGACGACACCAAAACTGTTGATGAGACGTTGTACAAACACCATATATATATATATCTGTTATATATATCGTATATATAAATATAATATATATATATAGATATATAATATATACTATATATATATATTAATAATATATCTATATATACTATATACATATATATATATATATGGATCAACGCCCACAGAACAACAAAGGGAGATATTCGGAATAAGACTAAATAAGAAAAAGGTAACAGAGTCAAAAGGTAACAGATAATAGGTTATAGGAAGGCCAGTAACGCAGATTGTTATACTTACTTACTGCACTTACTGTGGCTATAAACATAAAGCTCCAACGGTCTAGTGGTCCTGAGGTATCGTGTCCACCTCGAATGCTGGAGGTCTCAGGTTGAAGTCCCGGTGGGGGGCCGGGATTTTTTCACGTGGACTTCTAGTAACAAAATTTCCCCTAGTCTCTGGATAGTGAGATCGGATGCCCGTGTGTATTGTTGTGCACGTAAAATATCCCTTGGCAGTTGGAAATCGAAAAAAGAGTACCCTAACGGGGCTTACCGGGCAAAATTTCCAGTTTAAAAAATATACCCAAAGTTTTACAGGATCCTCGCCGGTGCTATGGCGTTCGTGCACTGAGCTGAGATTCTCCGGACTCAGGATTGAGTTAAGAGTAGAACGGATCACTGATGGGTTACACACGTGTCCCGTGATGGTGATCTGTCGACTAAGCTAAACTAGACTGATACAACATACAGAGCAGTGAGACTAAATCTTCACTACGTATACAGATCAATGATCTAGTATCATAGAAGCAAAAACAGACCTTAATCATAAATGATGAAGAACTATTAACTATGTATTGAACGACACACATGAAGTAATATAACCTAAGTATAAACCTGTGGCATGGACAACCTGAAAACAGTGCAGATAAGTGTAACCATTAAAAGTGCTTATAAACTCACATGGCATAGGCTAAACAGGCAGCAATTATGAGAAGTACAGTTAGCACGAATATTGATGACAAAGGAGTAAAATGACAGAAAATAATTACAAAATACTATGTGCAAAATCGAAACTATAATAGATAATACTGAAACACGCAGAGAGAATAGTTGACAGCACCACAAAACCAAAGAAACACCATTAGCATTTTCCTTTACTAGCTTCTTTGAAAATGAAAAATACCAATTATTATTTCTTATTATTTGCAATGTAATGCAGACAATGTTAACCTTCCCCCCCCCCCCCCGGGGCCACCAATTCTTAACTCTTTGTGGCCGTTACATTCAAAGAAGCGCAATTAAAAGTGTCAACATAATGAACCGTGCAAATATTCTGAATGCAAATCAAAGTCAAATGCTAATAAACTATATAGCCGTAAATAAGCACACACATATTAGACTCACAACATTGTCATTACAATCATATACGCAGCATAATTCCTCCTAGTTATTTAACCTCTAACGCAGTGGTTCTCAACCTTTTGTGGCCCGTGCCCCCCTTCACCATATGTTCAGACTGTCATTCTCTTCCCCCCCCGCCCCACCCCCAGCCACCTTTCCAAAATTGTCAGCCTCAAAAGGTGCATTAATACTGAAAATACCTATTTGCTTCCATAGTTGTACATAACCTTTACATGCAAAGATAAATTTTATAGTGTAGTTTTATACAGTTAATGACTAATGACTATGCTGATGGATATTAAAACTTAAATAAAAGCATTTTTATATTCACAATATTTTATTAAACAACACATGAAGCATACTAAAATAAACAAATAGTTAAAACGTCAAAGAATTTGAAGCTTAATATGCGACACCAGAATGCCAGAAAATTGTGCTTCATCAGACAAAACGCTCATTACAAACCCAGGATATTGTAGATTCGTAATTAACTTCATTTAAATGAAGATTGTAATCAATGAGAACACTGCGATTCTGAAAGGGCACACCGAGATCATTTTCAACATCTAATCTATTACGTCGTTTCGTTTTAATTTCCAACAGAGCTGAAAAGCTTGACTCACAAAGATATGAAGACGCAAATGGAAGCAATGCACGGATTGCTTTTTCTGCCACTTTTGGGTAGGAATCGCACATCAAAGGCCACAATTCTGTGACTGGTTTCTCATCGAACACATCTCGTGCTCCAAAATCATTTTTCGGCAACAGAAATTCATCTTGACAATCATCAGAAACTTTTTCAACTGATAATTTGAATGGGGTTCGCTCCAAGTCCAGCTCATCTTCATTTTCTAGTGCTGTCAAATGCTGCGAAATTTCATTTTTTTTGTTTTGTTTTGTTTTTTTGTTTGTTTTGTTTGCAAATTGTGGAAGTACTTGGTCTTTACCATCAACATCGAGAACGGATGACAGCTTCTCAAACATTGCAATATTTGTCATATTGATCTTTCTTTTTCAGTTTTCCAGCTTGCTCATAAAAGCTCTCAAAGCATCCACAAATTTTATGATATTTGTATTCCTTCCTTGCATATGAAGATTGAGTATATTCAACTGCTCAAAAATATCAACTAACTAGGCAAGGCGCATGATCCATTCCTCATCATCCAGCCAGGCGAAAAAGTCCATCTTACCCTGAACTTCAAAAAATAATTTGAGCTCGTCTTTCACCTCATATACACGCACAATTACATTTCAACTCGACAGCCATCGAACATTTGTGTGGAGAAAAGCAAATGGTGGCCTGCATCCATGTCAACGTATAACTGCTTAAAAAGCCGTGAGTTTAGAGCTCCTCCTTTGATAAAATTCACTATCTGAACGGTTTGATCCAACACCTTCCCCAATGGAGCTGGAAGTGTTATGGAGCCAAGTGCCTGACGATGGATCATGCAATGAATGTCTTTCACTTTTGGGGCACGTTTCTTCACACTAACTTGAAATCCTGTTTTGGTCCTCAGCATAGTTGGTACTCCATCTGTACAGCACCACACATATTATCCCATAAAAGATGTTCTGATTCATGGAAATATTAAACCATTTCCAAAATATCAGAGGCCTTGGTAGTTGTTTGAAGAGGAGAACAAAAAAGAAGCTCTTCTTTAAATGATCCTGAATGGACACACCTTGCAAACACTATCACCTGAGAACATAATGCCATATCAGTCGATTCATCAATTTGAATTGAATAGAGCCCAAATGCTGCAGACTTGATCTCTTGCACAACTTGATCCTTGATGTCACTGGCCATATCGCTGATTCTCCTTTGAACAGTGTCGTTTGATAGTGAAACCGCTGCAAGTTTTTTTCTCCGATTCATTTCCCAACACAATTTCCACCATCTTGAGACAACAAGGTTTGATCAAAGATTCCCCGATTGTATGTAGTTTTTTTCTGCTTCGCTATCTCCAGTGCTACGACATAGGAAGCTTCAGTAACCTTTTGGTTTGTTTTTTTGGAATGCCCCTGTTAAATCCAGTCTCATCCTCTTGACAGCATTCCAAAGACGTTCAAGATAGGTTTTGTCCTTGTCCTTGTATTGAGGATGAACATTCAACAAATGTTTCCTCAACTTTGTCGGTCTCATAGAACCATTTGACAAACTTTTACTACAAATAACACATTGAGGTCGTTCTTCTCCATTGATGACGATATTTGTGAATCCATATTGCAAATATGAAAGATCATACTTTTTTTTTTTTTTTTGAAACTCATCATGGGCTTCAGATTCTGTAAATATAAAACAAAAAAGTCAAGATCAACACACATAAACACTCACACACATATATACACACACCTACACATATATATACGTACACCCACACACACACACACACACACACACATATATACGCACACACTCAGACGACGTCATGTTGTGATGACGTCCGCTTGCATGGCCTGTCTATCGGTGGTCGTAGATCTTAGTCAGGTCATGATGACAAGTTACCCAAAAATAAACAATCCCGTGTAGAGTAATGATAAATTACACATAAATACTACAATAGATGTGGAATGCAAGCATGAATTCATTGGCATTGAAATAGCTGTAAATATTACATAACGATATTAGTCACCGTTGTAGTATGACAAGGAAACGGCTATTTTCTGCTATTGAAATATCACATTACAGCATGCGATCTTCATCATTTTCGTTTGAATCGCTCTTAATAGTCGAAAATTACACAGTATATGTAAAAATAGAAGCTAAATTTAATAACATACTAGAACACGTCTAGGCGTATGCATAAAACGTGATCTGTGGGTCTACTTACGTTATAGAACGAATCTCAGAAGGGCTAGAAGCTACAGAACCGTAAATTATGGAGGGAAAACAATAGTCAAGTAATCGGTTCGTGTATTAACGCGATCTTGAAATAATCGGGGAATTTAACGTCATCGAGTACGCTTAATCTCCAGATCGCGTTTTGTGTGGTACTGAAGCCAATTAGAAAATGCCAATGTGTGGTCTTCATTCGCCCCCCCCCCCCCCACCTAGAAACCCTAAAATTCCCCCCCCCCTCCCCGGGGAGGAATTCCCCACCGGTTGAGAATCACTGCTCTAATGTCTGGCCTGAATTCCTTCCTTCTTCACGCTTAGAAAACCCAGTCTCCTCACTAGTTCAGTCACTGTGTTCTGGGTTGCTTCACTGCTTTTTTTTGTAATGGTATTGTGATGGGGCCGGTCTCTCTGGCCGAGGGGTTACAACACTTTCTCCGTAATCCAGTTTATCACGTAGAGTCTCGTAGCGGGTGAGAACTGGAAGCGGTTCTACCCCCGCTGGTGACTTGCGGGATAACTGAGCCGGCCGCTCAGAAAGCAATGGCAAACTACTGAACGTAATCTTGTCAAGAAATCAACAGACAGCTGAAAGATGCTGCTGTTGACAGCGATGTCCTGTAAAGGATATGCGACATTCCCATACGAGCTCTGTCTCCTCGTTAAACAGCCAGCGAAGAGTCACACTACTAATCGTTCCCACCGCTATCTGATTGAAAGTTCTCCTGGTCTTCCCTCTCAGTTTTGAGATTTTAACAGAACCCCTGTCAATCCCCCGCGATCTCATCATACGGACTCTCAATCTGTTCCTCCACCTTCTCCACCTGGTCCCACATGCGCACGACCATCCATCCCTTGCCCATAGATAATCTACCAACAAGGGGTGCATTCCCTGCCAGCCTATCAACCTGTTCATTCCCCCGCACTCCCACATGGCCAGGGCAAAACATAAAAAAAATAAAAAACCATTCAATTCTCACAGTCCGTGACCTCTGAAGCGATGTTAGTAATTCCACACGACACATTCCTTTCTCCACCTACTAAGAATACTCCTTGAGTCCGTGAACAAAGTCTTAAGACGCATCGTTGGGCCAATTAGGGATACACAAAGTTGAGAGTGGAAAAGAAGAAGCAACACAGACATTTATGATCTGTTTAAGTCCCCGCTAATCGCTGGTATCATGAAGGCTAATAGATTGCAATGGCTGGGGAATATAGAAAGAATGGAAGATAATAGGGAAACAAAACTCGCTTACACTCAAATAAATGACCGTGACCCTGAGAGAGACTAAGAAGAAGGCGGGAAAGATAATATACATACAGACCTACAAGCACTTGGAATCAGCGACTGGCAAGAGAAGGTCAACCAGAGAGACGAATGGAGACGGCTTGTATCTGCAGCAAAGAACCTCAATGGCTCGGAATGCTGAAGAAGAAGAAGAAGAAGATATATATATATATATATATATATATATATATATATATATATATATATATATATATATATATATATAATGTGTGTGTGTGTGTGTGTGTGTGTGTGTGTGAAGGGGAAAAAAATAAATAACGGATTTTTATTGCATAACAGGATTACAGACTGAGATACAGAGCGGATCAGTGTTGTCCTGTGTGCACAAGAAGTAAGTTCGTAATTTAGTGTTGTTCTGTGTGCATAAGAAGTAAGTTCGTGTATCAATGTTGTACTGTGTTCACAAGTAACATCATGTATCAATGCTGTCCTGTTTGAGAAGTGAGGCCTGCTCAGTGTGACTTCAAAATGGGTCGAGACAGGCGCTAGCTTGGGGTCGAATGAAAGGGTACAACTGGTCAAGTACACAGAGGATAGTTTATTGTGGAGACACGCAATCACCTACACAGCCTTTCATGACACACGATGATGGTTGCTAGGAAACAATACAATACACATGTCCATAATGACAAGCAGGTCTAGCAAACCCTGCTGCGATGGAGAGACTTATACTTTTCCATTTCCCATTATGTGTAAGCGTTTGTCTGAGGGAGTGTGAAGGTTTCCGAAACGTGGCATACTTGCTTGTTTCATTGTAACTGTATGACCAGTATCCCAATACATTACATGTAATAAAATCTACACATAAGTCAACAATTCACAAGTCACAGAGCTTCCGTAAATAGTTCTTGTCATACGAGGGAAAGTCATTAAGTAACATTGCTTGCATTATAAAGTTCACGGAGGAGTATTGCCAACGAGAAATCTTATTGCAAGATGCAGACTGTCTATTAAGCAATATCTCATGTAGGGGTCGTGGGGATCATGCAGTAGTGATTACAAAATGGCTACCCCCCCTTATGGAATTGCAGCTTGGAAGAACACAATGCATTCATTGTTTGTGATCAGAAGGTGTGAACACTTGTGAAATATACAGAAAATGTATGGTTAAGTATGGAGGCAGTTGGTTGAGTCAAAGGGAGAGTATATAAATGAGTAGAATGAAACAAAATGGAAGACAAAACGTCTTCAGGAATTCTGTGGGAAGGCATGATGACTACATCAAGGGCTCATTATTGGTGCATTTGCTGGATACATTGACATGCTAATGACGAACAACAGCCCGTGATACGTCTGAGACATCTCTCAAAAGTAGTAGTGATGTTGCACGAAAACGCTTGCCTTCATACAGCTGCGCATATAGTGGACACACTACGATCTCTGAAAATTGAGGTCTTGAAACATCCAGCATACAGTCCAGACATGTTGTCATCGAACTTTCACTTGTTTGCACTCTTGAAAGAACATTTGCTCGGTTAGAAGTTTGCAGAAGACTTTTTTTTCTTTTTTTTTTCATATCCTTTACAGGACATCGCTGTCAACACCAGCATCTTTCAGCTGTATGTTGATTTCTTGGCAAGATTACGATCAGTAGTTTGCCATTGCTTTCTGAGCGGCCGGCTCACATACCCCGTAAGTTATACCGATGCGATTCGAACCACTGCTGATTCACACGGTCATCACGTTACCGACGAGAGTATACGAGATTACGGAGAAAAGTCATAACCTCTAAGCCACGAAGCCGGCTTGCAGAAGACTACGTAGTAATAAAGAAGGCGGTGCAAAATTGGTTTAAGACCACACCCACAATTTTTTTCCTGATAGACCAGATGTGTTGCTAGCAAGGGACTATGTTGAGAAATAACACACACACACACACTCTCTCTCTCTCTCTCTCTCCCTCCCTCTCTCTCTCTCCCTCTCTCTCTCTCTCCTCTCTCTCTCTCTCTCTCTCTCTCTCTCTCTCTCTCTCTCTCTCTCTCTCTCTCTCTCTTTGTAATCCTAAAAATTGTTTTTTAAAAACATTTGTTCTAAAAATGCCGGTTACTTAATGACCTCCTCTAGTATGACTGAACCATCTGAATTGCTGTTTTGTAATGTAATTTTACATTAGGGCTACCAATATCTGCCTCCTAATATTATTGTTTCTGATGTTGTCTCTTCTCGTTACGTCTAGATTTCGCTGTAGCCCTATCATTTGTTTTGTTGCAATAGTTTTGTTTGTTTGTTATTTTTTCGTCTTTAGTTGTTAATGTTCAAGTATGGCATTTATCACACAATGGTGAAACACGATTCTGATTAAATAGCTTGCCTTTTCTTTATGGTTATATGATTCATTATCTTTGTATTTACTTAGTCACTACATATACATTATTTTATTCAAATGAATGTCGCTGCTGTTTCCTACTGTTGCTTTATGTTCTCGCACTATATGCAAAAACACGCTGCTGCTAACTGGAAAATAGTAAATTCATAACTAGTTATATGTCGAAGATGTGAGCAGAGAATGAAAGTATTCACATAGTTTCGCATGTACTTCCAATGTTTTCATTGACTTACGACAATGTAACCTTTCTCAGATGACGGTGTGTGCACTCTCAGGGGTCAAACATCTGATGTGATTGAGACGTTTGATGGAAGGACGTACACCATAGACGGCTTCTGCTCACATGACTTGATTAGAGATTGCGGTCACGGTCAGCTGACTGTCAAGGTCAAATATAAAACTAAACTTGGCAATCAGAAACATGTCGACATTGTAACTATTCGATTCGGCTCAACGAGTATCAAACTGTACAAAAGCTCAGAAATTCGAATCAACAGAACAAATCTGTTTTCGAATCACTTTAGTACGAAAAATTTTTCTCTCAATATTCAACCATCTCTGATTATTGTTAAAGTCAAGGTCGGGTTACACGTTCACTGGAATCTGAAAGACCGTTTAAGCATCAAGGTCAGCGGAAATTACTTCCGGAGTGGCAGCCTCTGCGGTCTGTGTGGGGATTTTGATGGAGATGAAAGCAATGATCTTGTGAATAAGAAAGGGAACCAGGTTGAGGATCCCAGTCAGATGGCTTACACCTGGTTGCGAGGGAAGCTGTGCAGGCAGCATTTATCAGAGACTAGTCATGGTTCTTCCGTTGGGAGGAAGCATGCTCACTTTCGCTACCAGTACCACAAACGTCGACTCGTTGCTAAACATGGGCTTCAGCAACAGACAGGCAAACTGGACCTCTCACACACAGAGCCCAACGAGACATTACAAGTGTTGGGAGAAGACGGATTTAACTACCATAATGACACCACCAGTGGTTCAAGTTTGAATCAGGCAGCGTCATTGTTGAATTACTCTGTCACCTCTGAAAACAGTGAGACAGCTCTAATATCTAACTCTTCAGAATTCAGCGTAAATCCAACAGAAACAATCGTTCACTTGGATACGCAGAGAGAAAGCATCAACAGTGGTTCAGAGAAAACAGCGCCCGCTGTGTTTAACACCAGTGTCGAAGATGAAATAACAAAATCTCCAGCAACATGCCAACCTCACACGAGAGAATGGATGCAAGCACTGGACGACTGTCAGAAGATCAATAATACGAAGCTGGAAAAGTGTGCACTTGTCTTTGAAGAAGTCAACTTTGTAAGGTATGATGTTAGTGTACGTTGTCTCAGTGATATATATGTGCAAAACAAATATAATGTTCATGAAAGAAACCCAACAGATACATTTGAATTAATAACAGAAAGCCACGTGTGTCATCTTTATGATTATCTCTGACTACAGATATGCTTGCTTGCTTGCTTGTGTTCGTTGGCTTGAGCTCCAACGCGAAGTCCTGTATGTCGGATGAAGGCATTCTGTTGTCCAACATCAGTGTGATGTCATACAGGACCTGAGTTTTGCGTGAGTATCCGTTGTCCCATGTCTGGCGTATTGGTGTGCAGACTGGTGGTTCCTCGCCGTACAGGCAGACACTCTCCGACTTCGGAGGAATCGGCGATCCTACTGACTTTAGCCAGGACCCCGAAAGGACCTGTTGCCCAGGACGCTCGACGAGGACGCGTCAATAGGTCTTGGCCAGTATATAACCCGGCCCTGGTGCCTTGGAAACACCTCTGCGTCCCACTACAGATATGATTATGAACACAACAACTACCGCAAGAAATGGGGCGTAATGGGCATCTCTGAGAAAGCATCTTGATGATCTGGGCTTTGTTGATGGCACTGCCCGCCTGTAGCGATCATGAGCTCAGATACAAGATAAACCAAATACATTGAATGGAAGATCATATCCATTAGGTTTATAAACTCACAAAGGAAAGACAAAGATAATGAAAATAAACCAAGAAAATAATAATCCGATCTCCCTTGATGAGACCTCACTTCAAGAGGCGGAATCATGCACATATGTTAGTAGCATCCTTAGCAATGATGGGACAACATATACGCATATTTCAATAAGAATACAAAGGGCAAAAGGAACGTGCATAGCACTAAGAAGTGTAGGTCAGTGAAAAGAAAGTAATCTTAACACCAAACGTAGAATGTGTAACTTTAACGTAAAACCAACTGTAAATGTGTGGCTAGCACACGGTATCCATGTGCGATCGATGTCAGGCACGGCTACCAGCGCGAGCGACACGATTTTAGACTCACGCTACCACAGTAAACATGGCGTGACGTCGGTGGGCATGTGGTGTCTTCTGTCACATGATTCAGATGTGTGTTCTGATAGGTTTAACTCTCTCACTACTACAGATCCATATTATTTTGTTTAGATATGCTGTTTGCTGTTTCTAAGCTGTGTACCAATACCTCACAACCTTTCTTGTATGTAAGAGTATAAGACAAGTCGACTCTCTTGCAATTAAACCGTTTGTTCGCTTATAAACGTCAGCAGCTTAAACCTTAAGCCAGTTGGTTGAAAATGAAAGCCCCCCCCCCCCCCCCCCCCCCAATCAATTCCATGAAAGACACCTTACTAGCGTAGTCCGTGCCTGCTGTTCTGAATGACATCTCAATATGCTACACCATAGATGTCATATTCCAGTACCTGTCTAGCACATTCCGTTGGTGTCTTTTCTAGGTTGAGGGAATGTGGGAGGGGGTGTGTTTGCAACACAGTTCCAAGGAGTTGGCACTTCGGTAGCGGGCAGAATATGTGTGTCCACGAAATGCTCACCACCAAAGATGACAGCGCTTGTCAACGATCTGACCACCTGAATACCAGTAGCTAGGACTTCCCAGTTGTCGATCAGTCTTCCATAGGTCTCATTATGTTTGATTTAGGACTTCTCGTCTGTCTGTCTGTCTGTCTGTCTGCCTGCCTGCCTGCCTGCATGCCTGCCTGTCTGTCTGTCTGTCTGTCTGTCTTGTCTCCCTCTCTTGACCTCCCTTTCTCATTTACTATTTAATAATATAGGGCTGATACTTGAAAGTTACTCTGTTAAAGTTATATTGAGGACATACGTTGTTATGAAAGTAACATTTCAGCAACACCATCAAGTTCAAAGAAGCAAAAATGTCACCGGCCACACATACTGGCCTTACGTGGAGTGCTTGCCGAGGTATGCTCCAGATAACTGATCGACACGGCACGTTCTGGGCTGAAGGCCGCACAAGAGATTGGTTGAAGGATTTCCACTGAATATGAGACCAATATGGAAGGATGAAAGTGCTATGGAGGTTAAGACATAGACAGGTTATTAGAGGCCAAGTGATTTAGAACTTATGTAGAACCGGCTACCAGGTATCGCGTGGTCAGAGATGGTGCACTGAGCTGTATAAATCACAGTGTCACAAAGACACGATGATAGTAATTCTTTTTGTTTTGTTATAATTTTTATGAAGAGAAACTTTGAATACAACCAAGTAATTAATCAAGTAATCAATCAGAGACAGGCTGTGCTGGCAGCTGTGAGTACTCAAGTTTCACGAACACGAAAAAGCACATGCAAATTACCAGTCTGATATGGAAGACCAACCTACTGAGTAGTAACACATGTTTGTATATTGTAATGCAACGTAAAAGATTATGTATTCATTTTCTTGACACAGAAATCTTTCAACCGTGAATTTTGTATTTAATACCATTGTCGTCATATCTACTGTCTAGGTCGTGTGCAGATGTGCTTTGTGCTTGTCTAAAAGATCAGATGTGCAAGGAGACAGCTATGAACACGTTCCTTCTGCCATGCCGAGCTAACCATGAGGTGAACATTAATCCGCCATCATAAATAAGACAGACAGCCACGCTTGCTGGCAGGCATCACCTGAAGGCCACCTCTCCTGCTGCTGTAGCCGGCCGTATGCCAGCTAAGCCAGTTCTGTGTTATTACTTGTAAATACTGTCATGTTTATCGTGTCTCCCAATGCTGGGGTTACTTTACATTCATGTTTAAAGTGTGATAACTGAAGAAGTCTGTATACAATAATGCAACAAAACGGCGAATGCAGTTTGTGAAGGTATAAATGATGACTGGGGTGACATGGGTACTGACACTGATTTTATCAAGGTGTGAATAAAAATAAGACGCTGAGCTCTGAATCAATCAATAAATCCGTGATGATACAAAGATGAATGGACTACCAGACAGCAATAAAAATACAATCAAACTCAATAATACAGAATGCAAATTTAATAAAGCACATTATTATAAGCTTAGCGACCCGTTAGCATTGATGATAGGAAGCTACGCTTCTAATGTAATGAGCGCTGTAGGACGAAGTTCGAGGCCTCTGTTCGTCGTCTCGCCAAGTGAGAGAAAGACTGGCCACCTGTTCTACCGTGCATTTAGGAATTAACGTGTGATGGCCTCATCAGGTCACAGCCCCACAGCAGGGTCTTGCTTCGAGACTTTTTTAATTGTAACTACAGTCTAATTGTATCAGGATGTGGCAATCTACAGTGGCAATATTAAGTGGATGTGATGCCCGGAAAACATGTTAGAGCCACCAGAAACAGCCGGTGTTGGGAGCAAGCAGAGGCATTGTGAGAATCTGGGGAGGGTTGACTAACTTCGGGTGGGTGATGGATCCTTTCAGAATCCACACACGCCATAACGCTTAGCGATATAACGAATGAGGTGGCGGTACTAAGCGGGTCTTCCATGACTAGTTTGTTGCATTGGTAAGATTGTCTGCTGTCTATTTATTTAAGCTAGACGTTTTGTATCTATTGTGTTCATGGTCCGACTCTGGTCCCGTTTCCAGACATGTTTCCGTTGAATGATCTGTTCTAAAGCTTATCAGATGTTACTATCACAAGATGTCCAAACCACACTTGTTGTTGTCTCTTGGTGAGGTACATGCACGACGTTCAGCATCGTCTACATGTAACAAACCCTTTGCAGAACGTCGTTATTATCCCCACCCCAGGAAAGACTCTCTATCCGTGGCCAGTTCTCCTACCTCCTGCATGTGTATAGCCCCGATGTCTTTAAAGTGTTGTGTCCACCGAGGTGTTGACTGATCCAATCTGGCCTTCCAGGAACCATGCCTTTCATTACCTCTTCTTTCGTTAGCTATTTATAACCTGTTATAACTGTCCATTCTCAGCGAACTGTGACGTTCCACATGGTCAGAGTATTTCTCGAAGAACTGTGACGTTCAACATTGTCAGAGTATTTCTCGAAGAACTGTGACGTTCCACATTGTCAGAGTATTTCTCGAAGAACTGTGACGTTCCACATGGTCAGATTATTTCTCGAAGAACTGTGACGTTCCACATGGTCAGAGTATTTCTCGAAGAATTGTGACGTTCCACATTGTCAGATTATTTCTCGAAGAACTCTGAAGTTCCACATGGTCAGAGTATTTCTCGAAGAACTGTGACGTTCAACATGGTCAGAGTATTTCTCGACGAACTGTGACGTTCAACACTGTCAGAGTAATACTGTTTCCGAGGTATGATGCAGTTTATGAACCAGTATTTGCCGGTATTCGTCATCTCCCAGTGGCCCGGCAAGTACAGAAGGAAGCTGGAAGGAAAATATCGTTTATCGATACTTCGTCCTCAAAACAGTCTTTCGAAATGTATGGTCACCATAGGCCAATTACCTTACCCCTGCTGCCGTGACGCATAAATTATCTATAACTTGTTTGATCCATCTAGGTTGTTGATAGTCCTCTTCTCCGTCTCTACAGTATACTTCCCTCCATAAATATCTTATGTGGATACTCACCTCCGCTGTGTAGTTGGTGCACACAGTTACGATTCTTCAGTGTGACATAAGATATCGGAGCCGTACAATAAACGTAAACATGTGGATGGTCCGGACTTCCGGTCCAAACTGGCTGATAGGCTATTGAGCTGTTAAGGTTTCTGAAATTTTTTTGCTTCTGGCTTTGGTTTGTTTACGAATTGTTCTCATTTTCTACTGATAGTATATTTTTCCGTCGCCCAGCTACTGAATTAAGTACGTGGAGCGATACCACGGGCTTTAGATTTTATGTGCAGTGCTTTCACATCTGTCCACGTTGGTTTGTATTCTGAACTGTTTTTTCAGAAAAAAACATTGCGGACGGCCGATTGCTGAAGTAGCTGGCTTTCAACTTTGCAGTAATGTGTGTGCAACTGCTGGTTTTCTAGTGACTGTCGCTTCTATTGACGATGAGCTGTAATTTTAGTGGCGGACTGTTGTGTTGGCATCAGGGCCATGCCATGCTATGATACAGACAGGCGACCGCAATTAGGTGGCACCGTAAGGGGTGGGGTGGGGGGGGGGTAGCATAAGCAGCGAAGGAAGGGTGGAATTTCGAAGACTTGCATCACACTGAGAATATATACCGCACGGCCCTGGTTGGCATTCAGGCAGCGGCCGTATGCATGTATGCCTGTGTATGCTGTACTGTAACAGTACAGCGAAGGGACGATGGACTATCAACAAATCAAAGACGGTTCCAGCTCCATGTTACTTTATTCAGAATCAAGCCAGATGTTGCTCAGTTAAATCATACGTCCATCTCTTCTTTAGTCCCCGGTGTTAACTGATCCGTGACAACAAACTACGTCACGACTTGAGCATCTTTCTTCCCATTCCACTCGGATGCTCAAGCGTGCTGTAGTTTTGCCCACCCCATATACACTGACTGCTACACCTTCCTATGTTTTCTAAAGACTTTTTCCCTTAAAAAGTCTTTACTCCCAATCCCCCTACTCTATTCCCTCTCTTTCCTTACTTCCCACAGCTCCTCTAATCTTCCCCAAACCAACTTTATTTTAAGTAAAACAATCTATTCGTAACTCTTTCCCCTGCCATATAGTAATCCACTATATATTTCTTGTTCGTTCTTGGCTCCTCTAGATTCCTATAAAAAAAGTATATATATATCATAAGAACAGCTCGTATAAATCGTTATCGTATACTTGACATTATGAAATTCTTCACTCTTTCACAACACAGGATGGATAGCAACAATGTAGTTAGAAAAAGCAAAGAAGGGGTGCGCACCCAGTGAAAAGCATAAAGAATGAATAGTCAACATGATCACATTTACATAAAGTAATGAATAGTCAACACAATCACATTTACCTCCCTTGCCAATAAAAAAAATTTTGTAAACTAATTTTTTTTTAAAATACATCTTATGAAATAGATCTTTGTTCACTATAAATCAAGTTGACATAAGTTTTCTCAACATCTATATATTCAACATTTATATTGCCATCCACAATCTTGTCTATTTTTCGTTATCTCATCTTTGACCACGAGCCAATGTCCATATTCCATGAACATTTTTAATTTAAATAAACGCTGGTTTTTCACAGCTCCTATATCTTGCCCCCTCACATCCCATGATCTGCTTCTTTGTGTACCTATATATATACCCCCGCTTATATGCTGCCATTCACAGTTTCCCCCCTTTTCTGAACGAAGGGTCTTAAATAAAGCCCCATGTATTTTCTCTATTCTAGCCAACACCATAACTATTTGAAAATTAAACTTACTTAATTAAATTTGCAACATATTTGCTAACAAAGTAACCTAATACACAAAACAACTTATTTAAATTATGAGTTAAGCGAAATAAAATCAAAATAGGACATCATACCCCCCAACTCATTCAAAGAAAAACACATTTTAAAATAATATAACATGCATCTTATTAAATCAGAAGAAAATATTCTATTATTACCTATCACTATTGGTCTCTTTTACGGACCAATAGTTTGTACTCAAAAGTCTAGGAACACAATAATCCTATTCACATAAAAACAAACATTTCACAGGACCAAATCAAGCAAAAAAACATATTATATATGAGGCATTAAAACTCAGACTCAATAAAACAATCAAATAATAACAATCATTTTACAGGACCAACCCAAGCAAAAAAAACATATTATATATGAGGCATTAAAACTCAGACTCAATAAAACAAGTGTCTTCTCGCTAAAGAGAAGTTTTTCAAAAAAAAATATAACTCACTTAAAATTAACTACGTACAGTGGCCCATCAACATTGGCCTCCTATACGAACTAATGTAACACATATCTATTCATACAAGTCATTCCACTATTTCTATAACCGAGAAAACAAAACACTTCCCTGCCAAGTATGTATATCTGTTAACTACAGACCAATTTCATAAGTAGATTGGCTAAGGAAGGAGCAAACGAAGAACAACCTGATGTGCCTATTACATACCACCAAAAGAAAAGAATGATCAAATCAATCAGAAAGCCACCAAACCTTACTCAAGGCGACTACCACGTTATGGACAGACCAGAACAGGTCATTCTTCTGCGCCTCAGAACAGGACACAATAGATTACGCAACCACTTGTATACAAAATTCAAGATTGGTGACTCAGCCATGTGCACATGTGGTTTGGCATCGCAGACAGCAGAGCACATACTCCAGGATTGCCCAAACTACAACATATCCAGGCGAACCTTCTGGCCTAGAGAGACAACAGTGGAAGATAAACTCTATGGACCGCTGAATGAACTAAAAAAGACTGTTAGATTCATACAAGAGAAGACATTGCAGTTGTAGACATGTTTCAGGCGAACGAAAGAAGAAGAAGAAGTTAGAACAATATCTGTTCTCTCTATACAAAATAATCACTAATCAGCAATGACCGTACTATCATTGATTCTCTCCCCTCACAATTTTCTATCTTAACTCCTAACACATCACAATGTCTGGAATATCATCTTAAGCAAGCACTGTAACTACAGGTCAACTCATTTTATCTATTACTAATGTGGCGATTATCCCAATGTCATCTCAATGTACTAGCCGTCATCTATCTACTAATTAAGCTGTGGCTCGGCACATCAATTGTTTCCCTTGGCTTTGTACCAAACATCACTACAACTTCTTAATCATTACCGTCAACCACAGCATTTCTAGCACCAACAAAAACCTGTCTATCTACTATAGAGCACATCCAGCTGCTGTACCATTATCCAACTTGTCTATCTACAAAAACTCATGAAGTTGAAACATAAAATCAACCAGCAATTCCATCACAGAGAGGAAAAAATATATGCCTCACTCGAACCTACCTCTATATTAATTATCTCAATGCTTAACTACTCCTCAAGACCATTTATGAAAAGTATCCATAGAAGCCTTTTCCATTTCCAGCGTTTCATATACTTCATCAAGTATCTCTTTCCTTTTCACATCATGAAACTTATATCTTGCCATCTGCAGTATTTTCTAATCATTTACTTCTTACGTTTCCATTTCTTCAATAACTCCAAGTTTCTTTGAATAAGTGCTATCTCCACATCAATATCATCTTCTTCGTATAACTTATTAGTTTCTTCCATACTACTATTTGATTCTGACTTTTCATCCATTTCCTCTTCTTCACCTGTATGTCTCTCGCTAGCAGCCGCTAATCTCTTCCGTTCAATATCCCATCTAATTTGTCTCTCACTATTTCTTAAGGACCTTTCTAGTAGAGGCATATCTTCACCGCTTGTTGAATAATCTCTAATTCTCCTCTGTCTTTTCACCTCTCTTTCTCTTTGTCTATCCACTCTTCTTTTCGTTGCTTGTCTAGTATTCTTAAATGGAGCACCTGTTTCCTCTTCCATAGATTCTATACTATCATAATGACTCTCATTCACTTTTTCTTCTTCTATCGTTTTCGGTATTGTCTGTTCTTGAGTATCATCGTCAACTGGAGTTGTTATTGACTGATTTTGTGCTGGATCTTTTCTAAAACCTGGGGTTATTGTAGTTCCGCCTGACGACTTGTTCATCTAAGTATCCGGTGTCTGAATAATAATTATTATTATAATTATCATTTCCCTTCTCATCATCATCTCTTCTTAAGTGTTCCACGTGTGCCCTTGCCACATGTCCCCGTGATCTGGTTCTTGATACTATACGATACATTTCCTAGCTTTTCTAAAACGTAATAACCTGGGACCCAACGAGCATCAAACTTAGAGTTCCTTCTATGCTTCTTGTAATAAACTCTATCACCTACCTTAAACTCCTGCAATTTTGTATTCACGTTTTTGTACTTTTTCTGTCTTTCTCTAGCTTTAATTATATTACTCTTTAATCTTACGTGTGCTTTATGCATTTCTTGTATGATGGTCTCTTGAAAGTCTTCCCCCATATATTTCCGTCTTGGTTTTAACAGATTATCTATAGGTAGTACTGGTTCTCTCCCGTGTATTAAATAGAATGGTGAAAATCCCGTGCTCTCATTTTGATTTGTGCGTATAGCGCTGGTCCCAGGAACAAATCCCAATCTTTTTCATGTTCATCGACGATCTTTGCTATAACATCATATAGTGTCCTATGTTGACGTTCGTTCTTAGCATTTGAAGGAGGTCTATAGTATGAGGTCTTTATATGGTTTATATTCAAATCTTTTAATAACATTTCGAATTTTTGATTTACAAATTCCCTACCATTATCCGTTAGTATGCTTTGTGGACAACTAAATCTTGGTACGAATTCTTGTAAAAAAAATGTTAATGACAGTATCTGCGCTCTTATCTGGGATTGCATAAACTTCTGGCCAAAGATTGTAGACGTCTACTATATGAATTAAATACACGTTTCCTGACAATGTTCTAGGGTGAGGACCCGATATATCTAAACTAATTTTTTGCATAGGAAACTGAGGAATATCTGTATCTTGTAAGGGACACTTAATTGTTTTCATATTCCTTAACCTGCATCTTTCACACGTATCTACATATTTACAAGCAGATTTGAACAAGTTCGGCCAATAATATTTACTCGTAAGTGCTTTCACCAATTTATCACGACCGAGATGACCATTCTCATCATGATATGCTTTTAACACTTCATTTTCCAAATGTTTTGGAATATATTTCCTTAGCTGTTCGTTCCTTTCACACATATAATATAACTGTTCGTCCTCTTGTAAAACTAAATAATTCTTCTTATATTTGTTCTCCTCCGCTTCTTTTAATTTCTGTTTTATTTGTAAGACTTTTGGATCTAATTCTTGTTCTTCTTTCATATTAAACTGTGCTAAATGTGGGTCTTCTGCTCTAGGTTCAGACTCTTGATCCGATGCTAAACTCTCAAACTCTTCTCTATTTATTATGGCAGAATCTAATATATTTACTTGCCAGTTTTGGTCGTCGATCTCTGGTTCACCTTCATCTTCTGTGTCTCCTGATGACTGTGGATACGGGATCCTAGACAATAAATCAGCACATGTGTTAATCCTACCTGGAATGTATTCAATTTTCGTATTGTATCCCTGTAGATTCAATGCCCACGTCTGTATCTTCCTGTTCTGCACTGGAGCTTCTAACAGAGATTTTAAAGGCATATGGTCAGTTCTAATAACAAAATTTGCGTTATGTAAGTAGTAATTTAGTTTTTGGAGAGCATAGTGTATAGCATAAGCCTCTTTCTCGATAGTCGTCCATTTCCGTTGAGACCTGCTAAGTTTATGAGACAAGAAATAAATTGGTCGTTCATTTTTAACCCCTGGTATTCCAGATTCTTTTCCTTCATATGGTTGAACCAAACACGCTCCTATAGCATTGTCCGAAGCATCTGTATATAGTATTAACTGTTTATTCAAGTCTGGATGCGTCAATAGTGGTACCAGTGTTACACTGTTTTTTTTTTAAATTCGAACGCTTTTTGACACTCATCATCCCACTTAAATCTAGCGTATTTGCCCGTTAAATTAGTAATTGGTTCCGTTATTTTTGAAAACCCTGGGATAAAGCGCCTATAATACCCACAGGTTCCTATAAACGCACGCACTTCTTTTACGTTAGTTGGAGGAGGTAATTCTTTAATAACTTTTATCTTGTCTTGGTCTGGTTTAATTTCGTCTCTATTTATAATATACCCCAAATATTTTGTTTCTGTCTTTAAAAACTGGCATTTACTAAGCTTCAATTTAACGTCATGTACTCTTAATCTGTCGAATACTAATCTAATATGTTTTAAATTATCATCTACATCGCCTGCTGTATAGATAAGAATGTCGTCTATATATGCTAATGCAAACTTTTGCATACCCTCTAATACCTCATTTATTAACAGCATCTAGTGAGACGGGGCCGTTCGAACCCCGAATGGCATTCGTAAGAATTCGTAAGAACCCATATGAGTACAGAAAGCACTTTTCTTTTGAGCGTCTTCCGACATCGGGATACACCAGAATCCTGATCTTGCGTCTAGTGTCGTGAAAAATGTAGAGCCATTAAGCAACCCCAAAATATCATCAATCACCGGCAGTGGGTACGCTACATTCTTAGTGATTTTGTTCAACGCCCTGTAGTCGCAACAGAATCGATGTGAACCATCAGGTTTGGTCACGATTACTATCGGAGATGACCATTCTGACTTCGATCTTGTTATTATCCCTGCTTTCAACATATCTTCTATTGCCTTTTCAACAACTTCTCTATTTCTTAATGGAGTTCTATATGGTTTTAAATTAATTGGTGGATGGTCTCCCGTATCTATTTCCATTGTAACTGTTTTTGTCTTTCCCAATTCTAAATCATAATTGCAAATACATCCTGATTTTCTTTTATAAGTTGTTCTAATACTTCCTTATTTTCTGGTGGCGCTTTTAACTGTGCCGAACAATTCTGGTTCCCTTGTCATTTTGTCTAGTGAATGTATTTGGGCTGTCTTTCTTCTGGATGGATGGATCAATTCATCCATTTGTACGTTCCCTCTTCTTCCGCGTCCGCGTCTGTTATTTAACTCTTTCACTAGAAGCTTCTGAATAATTTGTTCCCGACATTTCTACTCTATCCGTTGCCAATATGTCACTAATGTTATGTTCTAGTTTGGCTATTACACATCCTCTGTATAATTTGATTTCTCTACCTGTGTTGTTAATAATCATCACTGGAAAGGTAGGTGTTTGTCTAACGATATTATTCCATCCGGAACTTCAAGACCAGGCTCATCAATAACTTCCTTTTGCAATTCAGTGATTCTAACTGTGTGTCCTGCCACATAATATGGGTTTCTCTTTATCTTCGCTTGTATCAAATTAACCGACTGTGGTTTTAACGTCGTGGACATTTTAATTCTAACTAGTGCCGATATATGCATGTCTTCTTCCATATCTACATACACGTCCTTGAATTTTAATTTGTGTAAATCAAAGAGAAGTCTTACTCCGTTTTTTATTAAAAAATCTCTTCCTATAAGCATGTTTCTATTTAAATCTTTCACTACATGAAAAAGATGTCTTACGTTGATCCCCCCCCCCCCCCAATTTAAAATTGATCATTGTCTGTCCAATTACTTGTAAATTCTGTCCTGTAACAGAGTGAAGATTATTATGACTCTTAAATATTCTACTATTTCTCATTATTTTATATAAAAAAACTTTCTTTAATTACACTAACCTGAGCTCCTGAATCAATTAATGTACGAACTCTATATTTTCCTATTTCTATTATACATGAGCTATGATCTGTTTTATTTTCTGTAAACTGTTTGATTTCATCTAGTTGAAAGTATTCTCTACTCGTCCTACTATGCCTGTTATTAACATACTGTTTAAACCTTGGGACCTTATTATTTTCCCTCCTACTACAGGTCCTATTTAATAGGTAGGGCGCCGGTTTTCCTGCGTTCTTGTACCTGTAAAATTCCTGTGTCTATCTTCAACATTCCTATTCAACCTGCTATTGCCATTTCTACTTTGTGTATTCGACTGGGCACGCCTGTTATCACAAAAACGAGAAACATGTCCGCGTTGACCACAAAACCAACAGACTATATTTGTGTTGTTCGTTCTACCTACTGTCTCACTTGTAGGATACCTCATTTGTCTTCTTTCATCATAAGCACTTCTATTACTACTTTGTAATGTCTGTATACCTCCTCTCCTATTCCATCCGAACCTCGTTTGTCCTATCTCCATAGGCTCCTCAATCCTGTCTTCTCGACTAGTTCCTATTTCTCGTCCTGTTCTCAATCTAAATCTACGTCTCAAATTTTCTTCTTGTACCGCAATATCTACAGCTTGTGATAACCTTTCAGGGTTTTCTCTCATTAGCTTAAACTTCAATCCATCGGATTTTATGCCATCTACAAAATCCCGACTAACATCCTCTCCACCTCCTCTCCTCGTACATTCTGTCCTAAGAATGCTTCTTCAGCCAGGTTAATCAACCTATCACTGAACAATTGTACCGTCTCTCCAGTGTTTTGTTTAGACTGTCTCAACACCGAAAACGCATGTTGTGGATCCGTTATTTCCGCGTACTTATGTGCTAGGTCATCCTTGAACTGTTCCCATGTCTCATCTACTCTAGCCTCTAACTTTCTTCTGATATGATCCGAAACCGGTTCTGTTGCCGCCTGATAAGCAAGTCTCATTTTCTCTTCATCTGATGCAGACACCAAATATGCATACTTCTCTATGGAAGTTATCCATTTCTTAAACTCTCTGGCCTGTCCACTAAACTTACCAATTTCAGTTGCCATTCCCTGTTGTTTTATGACCGTATGAAGTCTACCTACCGCTGTTCCTACCCCCGTCAAAACTTGTGCCAATGAATCTTGTTCCGTCATGCTGAAATATTTACAGTTATTCAAGCAAAAGCAATCAATACTTATTAATATCCAGTCTTAAATTAACCAAAGGATGTTATCTTCCTCCTGAAACTCAATAATTTTCTATCTAATAGAAAAATTTAATTATATTACCCCTGTTCTTGTTGAACTAAATTTTCCAATCGCAACTGAAGTCCTTGACGTCTATGCCGAGACTGAGAAGCACGGTATCTGGTACTCGAGTAGTTGAACCAAGATCGACAAAGCGGCTTCAGTAAGGATCAAAAATGCTCGACTGGGCTCGATAGGCTCGACTAGGCTCGATAGGCTCGACTAGGCTCGATAGGCTCGACTAGGCTCGATAGGCTCGACTAGGCTCGATAGGCTCCTCAGGAACAACAGCGACGTCGATACGACAGTGAAAAACGATTGAACGTATCAGCCACCCAGGGACGGGCTCTTGAAACACGGCAAGGAACGATTGAACGTATCAGCCACCCAGGGACGGGCTCTTGAAACACGGCAAGGAACGATTGTGATCAGAGGACAGCACTGGCCAGCCCTCTGAAATCAGCAATGAACGATAGTCAGCTTCTCAAAACAATCGACAGTGTAGAGCAGCGGCTGACTGATTTGACAAAGCGGCTCTCTCACACAACAGAGTCCGGAGATGATTTGACAACGGCTCGATTGGCACGAAAACAATCTGAGAACGGCCTGGGCTTCACCACCAGTAAAGCTCGAAAACAATCTGAGAACGGCCTGGGCTTCACCACCAGTAAAGCTCGAAAACAATCTGAGAACGGCCTGGGCTTCACCACCAGTAAAGCTCGAAAACAATCTGAGAGCGGACTTCACCACCGCATGAAGACATTAAAGGTTGATCTGTTCCGGTGCCAGTCTAGGTCGGGCATTTTGGAAAACCCCCTGAAGTCCGTTCAGCAACAATCTGATAACGTGCTAATGTTTCAAAGGCACTGCATTTTCCCCACAAACGCTGTATGAAGTAGTGGCTGCATCAAATATAGTGGGCCAGTACGTCCGCTATGTACCGCGACAATTGAAGTTATTCATCCTGGTCTGGGCAACAATTCTGTACTGTAACAGTACAGCGAAGGGACGATGGACTATCAACAACTCCAAGACGGTTCCAGCTCCATGTTACTTTATTCAGAATCAAGCCAGATGTTGCTCAGTTAAATCATACGTCCATCTCTTCTCTAGTCCCCGATGTTAACTGATCCGTGACAACAAACTACGTCACGACTTGAGCATCTTTCTTCCCATTCTACCCTGATGCTCAAGCGTGCTGTAGTTTTGCCCACCCCATATACACTTACTGCTACACTGTTGGTTTGTTGGGACTGCTGTCTGTTCCACTTTTCACATGGGGAGCATTTGTGTGATATTTGCTGGCCCAGAAACGGAGCATTATGGGGCGACCCTTTGTCGTATAGTTGGAACTAATGACTAACTAATGAACGTAATCCTTTACAAAACCAAAGCAAACAGCTCCTCAATGGAAACGCTTATAAATTAAACTCTGGTTACATTGTTAACACTGATCAAAGACTTCAATGTAGAAATGGCATCATCTTGGCCGATAACTTATCATCCACCTGTGCGTCGTTATCAAACATATGGTTGTTAGTTTGAGACTATCTTGTAAAACACTGGGGTTGAATACCACGTGGGCGTTAGTGCCTAGGCATGTACGTGTGTGTGTGGAAGTGTAATGTGTGTGTGTGTGTGTGTGTGTGTGTGGTGTGTGTGTGTGTGTGTGTGTGTGTGTGTGTGTGTGTGTGTGTGTGTGTGTATTTCATTCAAACGGATCCATTTCTTCGATGCATGTTATTTTGGTTGTGTGTACCTGATGTGATACAGTGAAATATACATCGCAATACAAAACGCAGTCTGTTATTTGTGTCTTTCTTGTTTAAATCTGCAGCGGAAAACATGTGTATAGCTGTTATGATATATGGTAACACACAAATACGAGGGGCGTTCAGAAAGCAATGTACCACATCGTTTTTCTCAGGAGATGTTGCATGCTTCTGTCTTCATTATTTTATTTTTATTTTTTTTTTAATTCGCATATCCTTTACAGGACATCGCTGTCAACAGCAGCATCTTTCAGCTGTCTATTGATTTCTTGGCAAGATTACTCTCAGTAGTTTGCCATTGCTTTCTGAGCGGCCGGCTCAGTTATCCCGCAAGTCACCAGCGGGGGTAGAACCGCTCCCAGTTCTCGCCCGCTACGAGACTCTGCGTGATAAACGGGATTTACGGAGAAAGTGTTGTAAGCCCTCGTATCCGATTAAATGTGGATACATATAAATACAACAAATATAACGGAAAGACAACGAGATCTTCAACAGACTCGAAATGGAAAGAGAATTGCTAAACGAAATAACGGTTCGACGAATAAGATATTTTGAACATATAAAGAGACATAATACCCCCCCCCCCCTTTCCCCCCCCCCCTCCCTGAAAACTTAATTGGAAGGAAGCGTGGAGGACAGGCAGGCAAGAAGAGGACGACGGGAGGACACCATCAAGAGATAGCCGGCAAGGGTGTTGTTAGACTGCACCATCTTGACGATATACAGTCTGTGCTGGAGATATACTGAATTTATTTGTGGAAATGGCAACTGATCAGCTGTAATCAAAATGTTCGAAAACTATTCTTCAAAATATGACCCACTACCTGCTTGTTAATATTGTCTTTTCCTTTTGCAGTCAGTGTACACCATGAGTGAGTGATCTGTCAGGAAGCATCTTTGTTTTTATTGTTTGACGTGTCATCAAACTTCCTCCCACCCTCAAACATAGCACGCTTGCCACATCTCTGATGTGTGTAATTGGAGCATGAAGCTCTTGGCTGGAACACCGCTTCTGCCACAGATGTTTCCATGGTTACACCGACAGTATACCGACCATGTTCGTTGAATCGTCAAGGGCTGCCTTTATCAACTGTACCTGGGAGATCAGCATGGCCGATTAGATATGAGCGCTCGTTCTTAAATATCTGGTGTGGTGACGCCGCGGTAGCAGATTCAACCCATACACCGGTCACTTGGACTAAAATATTTACTTCTCATCCTTGACTTGGGGACATAAAGTACCTCTAAAATCGGAGTGTGTTCGCCTGATAGCGATGGACAGCGGTAATAGGGAAAGCTAATCCACAAGCAAACATCTCAAGTAGTCACACGTGTATGGTCTACGCTTGAGTTAAAAGCAAGAAAACAAAATGCTGAACAGAACTAGAAATAATACACACTCAGTGGCTGGGGTGTTCCCCGGCACTGGAGTACACGGTGGCTGGGGGTGTTCCCCGGCACTGGAGTACACCGTGGCTGGGGTGTTCCCCGGCACTGGAGTACACGGTGGCTGGGGTGATCCCCGGCACTGGAGTAAACGGTGGCTGGGGTGTTCCCCGGCACTGGAGTACACGGTGGCTGGGGTGTTCCCCGACACTGGAGTACACGGTGGCTGGGGTGTTCCCCGACACTGGAGTACACGGTGGCTGGGGTGTTCCCCGATACTGGAGTACACGGTGGCTGGGGTGTTCCCGGACACTGGAGTACACGGTGGCTGGGGTGTTCCCTGACACTAGAGTACACGGTGGCTGGGGTGTTGCCCGGCACTGGAGTACACAGAGGGCAGTCATCAGCAATCTAAATATAGACAGACTGGCATTAGACGGTTCGGTACTTCATTTTTAATTCACCGAAAAGTGTACACCTTACAGAAAATCATTGTCTGACTTTCCAGATTTTAATAATTCTCATGCGTTAAACGGTTTCAAGAAATATACACCACTCAGGGATTATAATGTTTGAGCACATGGGTGATGGTTGCACGGAATGACAACATTCAGCTGAGACAGTCATATGTTTAATGTCATTTACATGTTTACATGCCATTTGCAAGCTGTGCTGTTCTATCAAACATTTTGGAATTGTCCATCTTGACAATAATACATGCCGCATATACACGTAAGTGTACTGTACTCACCCTCTAACAACAACTGATTATTTCAGTGATAGATTATAGTCTGAGGTTGCTTACAATATCGCATGTCAGCTGGAGAAGCTGGAAAACATGCAAACAAAATGAGGACAGAGAGTTATCTTTGGCTTCACAAGGGACATTCATGCAGCATATACTTGCTGTGCCAACTATATATTGAAGGTAGAATATGCTCCAGGCAATCATGTACCCTCGGGCTGCAGATAGAGATCCTCTACATAAGGTTTTGGGTGACTCACCAGTGGACATTTCTTGAATGGCACTGACAGAAGATACAATTACAAATGGTTATGAAATTAAAGATAGTGAGGAGAGAGAGAGAGAGAGAGAGAGAGAGAGAGAGAGAGAGAGAGAGAGAGAGAGAGAGAGAGAGAGAGAGAGAGAGAAATGGACCACGGTGCTACCCAACATGACAGCTTTAGACAGAGTGATTGTCACAATGGAGGGAAGGTGTCAGGAATGGACAACGGCTGAGACAGAGACTTCCATGTGATAGCTAGCATGCGACAACCCATGTCTACACGATGTGATGATACACATGGATTAGTCGACAGTGACAGGTGAACAGAGAAGGCGGGGCTTGGCTGCGAAAGTTAAGGGGCACTGTGTACAAAAGAATAGTCTAGAGCAGTGGTTCTCTAATCTTTGTTGGCCCATGCACCCTTTCACCATATATCAGAATCTCATTCACCCCCCCCCCCCCCCCCCCCCCCCCGCCCCAACACCCCAGTTTCATCGAACGAAAGAAAAAGAATCCACCTTTTCCAAAATTGTCAGCCTCAAAAGCTGAATTTTTTTATATTCTCAATTTTTATTAACACACCAAATTAATCATATTACAGTTAAAACGTCAAAGAAATGCCATTTAATACACGAAAATAGAATGCCAGAAAATTGTGCATTATCAAACAAAACACTCAATCGAAAACCAGCATATTGTGCCTGAAGCCTTGGGGGGAATTCCCCACTGGTTGAGAACAACTAGTCTAGAGCAGTGGTTTCAACCGGTGGGTAATTCGCCCCCCCCCCCCCCCCCCCCCCCCCCCCCCCCCCTCAGGGTTTTGAAAGAGGGAGGGGTGGGAGGAATTAAGATTTTTTCAAGATCACTTTAATACAAGAACCGATTGCTTGATATTGTTTTTCCATCCATACTTTACGGTTATGTACTTCTCGTCCTTCCGAAATTAGTTTTATAACGTAAGTAGACCCGCAAATCACATTTTATGTGGACGTCTAGACATGTTATAGTATATGTTATTAAATTTAGGTGGGGTGGGATTTATAGGGAGGAAATACGAAGGGGGAAGGGATGACATTCTGAACATATAGTGAAGGGGTGTGTGGACCAAAAAAGGTTGCGAACCACTGGTCTAGAGCAGTGGTTCTCAACCTTTTTTGGCCCATGCCCCCGGTTGAGAACCACTGGTCTAGAGTATATAACAACTTCCAACATAAGAGTGGTGGTGTGAGTTGTAACGACAACGTTCATGTGGCAGTAGAGTATTATATCCTGCCATGTTGTGTTTGTAACGGGAAGTTACTGTTGACGGGGTTGAGGTAGTGGCGGCTCTCTGGAACCGACTGGAACATGCAAGAAATCAGACAGAGAACCCACATCTGGAGATGCCGACCCAGCGAGTGAGGAGAGGGTGTGGACGACACACGACGGGTAAGTAAATGTGCAGGGAGATGTTGAAGCCGGCTGTCGAAGGTGCTGTTCGCTCGGGCACTCTTCCATGGCTACTGAACATGAGGACTGGAGAACGTGTGCGTATGTCCAGAGTGCAAAGATGTTGATTGATTAATGAATAGTTAGTTAGTTAGTCACAGTTCCAACTTCACAGCAACGGGTCGTCCCCATTATGCTCCGTTCCTGTGCCAGTGAATATCACACAAAATGCTCCCCACTGCCCAATGTGAAAAGTGGAAGACAGGAGTCTCGACAAACAACAGCCCGCACAGATACACTGTGCATAACGCCGCCGCCAGAATGTCAACACAATAGTCCCCCACAAAACACCGAGTTCATTTCTGATGGAATCGGCAGTCATTTTCCCATCTGGATGTTTCCTAGATGTTCACCCACACAGTCCACGAAATACAGTTCATCGTCGATGGCAGTGGCAGTCAACCAGAAGCTCAGCAGCCACGCATTACTGCATAAGGCAAAAACTGGTCAACTCTGGGACATAGCCATCTGCCATCGCTTCGAACATGCAGTCACGTTCCAAAATACCTCGGGCAGATTCAAAAGCATTTCATACGAAACTCACAGCTCACAGTGTCGCGCCACGCACTCACTCAGTAGCAGGGCGACGGAACCATCAAGCCTCCTTAGTCGCCTCTTACGACATGCATGGTAGGCTGCAGTGTTGCTATTCTTTGCTTCCCTTATGGACCCCGGCAACACACGGGAGTGATTAATGAATATTGACCTTTGTCTCGAGTGACATAACTAACCGTGTCTCCGCTGACTCTGCTAAAGGATTATAATCGTCTCTGGCATAACTAAAGGGTTACACTCACCTCTGACATAACTAAAGGGTTACACTCACCTCTGACATAACTAAAGGACTACATTCGTCTCCATTGATGCAGCTGAAGGGTTATACTCATTTCTAATGACATAACCAAAGGACTATGCTATTTCCACTGACATAACTAAAGTACTATACTATTAACACTCACAGAACTAACGGAATATACTCATCTCTATTGACTGAACTATATGACTAAAATCAACTCCACTGGCTGGCTTTAGCACTGCTTACCTAATCTGGACTGCTTAGGTAGTTAGTTAGTTTTTCCTCTTGAGCCTAAGGCGGTGCATAGGGCAGAAGTCATGGCTTTCCATGTCCGGCGGTTCGCTGCTACCTTTTGTAGATCCTGGATGGTCACTTGGCCGTTGAATGAGCCTTCTCTGATGATGGTTCTACGCAGGGTCTCTCTTGGTCTTCCCCGTTTTCTTTTCCCTACTGTTGACCATAAGAGGGCTTGGTTGGGGAGTCTTGTCTTGTCCATTCTGAGTACATGGCCGATGTAGTTCCAACGTCGTTTTCTTATAAAATTGTATACAATATCTTGCTTAGTCTCTTGTCTTATTTACGTATTGGTTCTGAAATTTGTCCAGTGGAGGTTTAGAATTTTTCTAAGACATTTGTTCTCAAAATTGTCTAAATTTTTTTATCTAAAGCTACCGTTCATTTCCAACTCTCACATCCATACGTTAGCACTGGAATCACACAAGAGTTGAAAATTGTAAGTTTCGTATGTTTGCTGAGTGTTTTTGACTTCCAGATGTTTGACAGTTTATTGAAGCACCAGATGCCAGTGAGATTCTAGATAATATTTCTGGCGTTGAGTCCTTTGTAGATGTCATTTTGCTTCCTAGGTATGTGAAGCTGTTGACTTTTTCCAGAACATGGTTGTTTAATTTGGTGTCGTCTGAACTGTTGATAAGATCAATAATTTTTGTTTTTGCTGTGTTAATTTGGAGACCAATTTGTCCAGAAACATTTTGGAGATGGTTTATTTTCTCTTGGGCATCTGGGTGTGTTGAATTTAAAAGCACTATGTATGCTTACCTGGAAAATAATACGATACTTATATCCACTAACACAGTTATAAGACTAAACTCATATCCACTGACAGAATTAAATTGCTGTTCTTATATCCAGTGACAGCATTATATTGCTGTACTCATATCCACTGACAGAATTAAATTGCTATATCTATTAAAACAACAACTAAATACTGAACTCACATCTGATAACAGAACTAAATATCAACACCCCACTGACAGCAAGCAATATTGTCGTCCGCACTGGCTAAGTTATCTGAGGAACTCTAGAACTTCACTTATTTCCACTGGCTGAACTATAGCTAAATGAAGATTTCCTCTACCTTACAATAACCGAGTTACGACTCTACAAAGTCGTCACATAGTAAAATATAATATTTACATTTGTTAGTTAGTTAGTTAATCGCAGTTCCAACTTCACAGCAACGGGTCGTCCCCATTATGCTCCGTTCCTGTGCCAGTGAATATCACACAAAACGCTCCCTACTGCCCAATGTGAAAAGTGGAAAAGACAGGAGTTTTCTCTCCTACTTGCATTTATCACATCAAAGAACCCATGGCATAACGTTACACGTCCCAAGCGGGGCTTGGCAGTGATGCGGGTGATGGCGGCAGCAAACTGTGAGCAGCGCCATCTATGTCTTCTGTACGAGGGGCTGGTCATGTCTGTTTTGGAGTATGCAATGGCAATCTTGACTCTCAGCCATAAGCAGATAGAAAGGATGGAAAGGATACAGAATGAAGATATGCGCATTATTCTTGGATGTACAAGAGATACAGCATGCAGGGCGATGCGCTTACCTTCTTGATTTTCCAACCATTGAAGAGAGAATGCAAGTTTGCAGGGCACGCGCCCTACCTCAGAATTAACGCAAAACACACAGCATCCACTGCATAGTGAAATTAGGGAAGGTGAAGGGCAGCAGGTTAAAAAGAGGACGGTCGTGGATGGGTCAAGCCGAAGACATTCTTCAACAGGTGTGTTCACTTGAGGACTTAGAACCTGGCGAGGAGTGGGTGCAAGTGCCAACAGACTTCTGCACATCCTTTTCAGTTTGCATCCAACTAGATAGAAAATGCAGACAAGAAAATCCGGCTGCTGTGGAGGCTGAAGTACAAGCGTTGATTTTCGAGAATTCGCTAGACATTGACGCGGTCATCTACACAGATGGGTCGGTCGTCCGACATGTGAGAAGCTCATGGGCCTTTACAGCTCGGGCCGGAGGGAGAATTGTGAAGGAGGACTCTGGTGCTTTCACTGAAACCACAAGTAGCCTGACCATGGAAGTCATGGCAGTAAGTAAAGCAATAACATGGCTCGAGACACAGACATTCACTAGGGCTTGTTTCCTTAGCGACTCAATGAACATGATCAAGAGGATAGAGGAGGGATCGATCCGAAGAGAATGGTTGCTGCCTCTGGAGCGGTCTCGGCTGGCAAAGATTAGTTTCATCTTCGTGCCAGGTCATGCGGGAGTACAAGGAAATGAGCGGGCTGACAAGCTCGCAGGTGAGGCTACTGTGGAGGGCGGACGCGCCATGGACCAGGCTGACATTCTGAATGCTCTACGAGAAGTGAGACTTTTGCAAGAACCAAGTGATGACTGTGAATCTACAACAATGGCCAGACTGCGAGAGCAGCAAATTAAAAGAGGGGTGGCCAAACAAGAACACTACGCAGGAAGCCAAAGAAGACTTGATAAACCAACACAGAACTGGCGTCGTTAGCCGCTACACGCTGCGGGATTTGCTGAGGAGGGGATCCGAGCACTTATGGACTGAATGGTCCGATGTGCAACGAGGATGATCTGTCGACTAACTAACTAACTAACGTACTGCCAGAAGTTGAACGAACGGGACATAATTCTGAAAGCAAATACATTCATGCGTGTTCTAAGAAATAGCGTCCCGTACTATTGTTAAACACAAATTTGAATAACGAAGGACACAAACAATAGATGGCACGATTTATTGCACTGGCATATTCGCTGCATCTCGTCAGTACATACTGCAGAAATCACACCAACTTACGTGAATTACGTAGGGATTAAAAAAAAAAAAAATCCTTTCAACTTAACTATAACACATTGTTCGCCACAGTAATGTCGATGGTCTACCCGGTAAAATCTTAAACTGACTAACATGTCGTTCTGCTTACACAAGGACGGCTTACGAAGGTTGATTAGTATATGCCTCAGCAAACTTTACAAATCTGTACTACTTTGTGTGTTGAAACAACACACGGAAGGCAATGTCTCTTTCAACCACGTAACCACTCTCGAGCACATGTCTCCCGACATGACATGAAGACAGACTTTTCCGGTTGTGGGTCGGCGCCTAGGCTAACATCTTCTGGTGTAGTATCTTGTCCAACCAATGCGGAATATGTTGCAACAAAATGAGTTGCATTTGAAACGGGAGCAAAGCGATCACCATAAAATGCATAGGCCAGTGTTTTGGCAAATAAAATACATGATAGTCAGTTTAAAGTTACCGTGGTTTGGTTAGACAAATTCAAACACAAATGTTGATACCGTTGGTATTAGAATGCATTATGGCTGTGCGTCGACGGGATGAAATATCAGTACACCGATCTTTGAATTGTGCCGTCTGCTCTATTTTCATTGAATATCTAGGAACGGCAGCGCTTCTTTTGTGTTGGGTTTTCCATAGATAGAGAGATTTTTTTATGCGTTAGTTCTTAGGTGGGACGATGTTGCGTGTAGTAGTCTTGGTGTTTATTATTATATCGTCCATATAACGACGGTAGAAGCCCAAGAGCATAGAAACGGGGACTGGCTCATTCTTAAATTTCAACAGTTTCTAACCCGTTCGGGTTCAAACGTGGCTTAGTGAGGACCATTTTTGACCGTGCCAGGAAGATATGCCCCCAGGACACATGACGGGAAAAAATTCAAACTCTGAAGATCCCTTACACCTGAATGCGTACTCCACAGGATTTATAAAGCTTTTCAGTCCCTAAACTCAAGGTTTTTTCCAGCTAACTTTTCCAGGGGGTGAGTAATGCCGCCTACAGGACCAATCATCACAGCAGTCGGCGGAACTTTATATGCTACAACTCCAGTTATTAGATACAGAACGACACCTTTTCCCTCCCCAGCAGAAAAAGAACATGTCCCTCTGTACGCCAAACCCAATTGTATTTATCAGTTTAAAATGCAGGGGGGCCAGTCAACCTACATCGCCAGAACACAGGGTGGCCGAACACTACCCAAATTTGATTGACAGAATAATAAACAAAGACGATGGGAACATGACCAAGCCGACACACCACAAACCTCCCCCGTCATCACGGGCGGCACATTTTAGACACGGATACGTGATTGAAGCAACAATGCATTTTTCGTGTTGTTTAACACACAAAGTAGTTGCATTTGAAAAGGGAGCAAAGCGATCGCCATTTAAAATGCATAGGCCCGTGTTGGCAAAAAAATAAAAATACATGATAGTCAGTTTAAAGTTACCATGGTAGACAATTCAAATCACTCTGCAAATATATGTATAGTTAAGTTTGAAAGATTTATCTAATTACTTACGTTTATGTAACGACGAGATGCAGCGAAATATGCTAGGCAATCAATCGTGCAATATATTCATTGTGTCTTCGTTATTCAATTGACTAAGGGGAAACAATGTGTTTGAATGTTATAACTACAGGATTGTGGTCAGGGTTGATATCAGCGACTATGGTATGTTTTGGCATTTTTAACATTGTTTTTAAAATTTATTTCTAATCATAATGTAGTCAGTTTTTTTCTCGTTCTATCTCCACATATACAGATTCCTAGCGTCATATTGGGAAAATATGTTACAAATCAGATGGTTCTCTTCACAGAACTGTATCAACCGGTCTCCTATGTCGTTTCGATTTCCATACGATGTTTCACTGTTATGTGCTTATATTTTCGTTTTTCCAACCTTTGCGTTCATATCTCCCGTGACCATTTAGGACCCCCTGATGATTTTCAACTTCAGTGCTTGCTGCAGGTCTTCATAGTATTCTTATAGCTGGTCATCACTATAATCAGATGTTGGAGCATACGTCTGTAGAATTACTGTGTTACTATAATCAGATGTTGGAGGATACGTCTGTAGAATTACTGTGTTACTATAACCAGATGTTGGAGCATACGTCTGTATAATTACTGTGTTACTATAACCATATGTTGTAGCATACGTCTGTAAGAATTACTGTTTTACAATAATCAGATGTTGTAGCATACGTCTGTAGAATTACTGTGTTACTATAATCAGATGTTGGAGCATAACGTCTGTAGAATTACTGTGTTACTATAATCAGATGTGTAGCATACGTCTGTAGAATTACTGTGTTACTATAATCAGATGTTTTAGCATACGTCTGTAGAATTACTGTGTTACTATAATCAGATGTTGTAGCATACGTCTGTAGAATTACTGTGTTACTATAATCAGATGTTGGAGCATACGTCTGTAGAATTACTGTGTTACTATAATCAGATGTTGTAGCATACGTCTGTAGAATTACTCTGTGTTACTATAATCAGATGTTGTAGCATACGTCTGTAGAATTACTGTGTTACTATAATCAGATGTTGAAGCATACGTCTGTAGAATTACTGTGTTACTATAATCAGATGTTGTAGCATACGTCTGTAGAATTACTGTGTTTACTATAATCAGATGTTGTAGCATTACTTCTGTAGAATTACTGTGTTACTATAATCAGATGTTGGAGCATACGTCTGTAGAATTACTGTGTTACTATAAAGTCATATGTTGTAGCATACGTCTGTAGAATTACTGTGTTACTATAATCAGATGTTGTAGCATACGTCTGTAGAATTACTGTGTTACTATAACCAGATTTTGTAGCATACGTCTGTAGAATTACTGTGTTACTATAATCAGATGTTGTCCATACGTCTGTAGAATTAACTGTGTTACTATAATCAGATGTCGTAGCATACGTCTGTAGAATTACTGTGTTACTATAATCAGATGTTGTAGCATACGTCTGTAGAATTACTGTGTTACTATAATCAGATGTTGGAGCATACGTCTGTAGAATTACTGTGTTACCATAATCAGATGTTGTAGCATACGTCTGTAGAATTAACTGTGTTACTATAATCAGATGTTGTAGCATACGTCTGTAGAATTACTGTGTTACTATAATCAGATGTTGTAGCATACGCCTGTAGCATACTGTGTTACTATATTCAGATGTTGTAGCATACGTCTGGTAGAATTACTGTGTTACTATAATCAGTATGTTGTGCAGCATACGTCTGTAGAATTACTGTGTTACTATAATCAGGCATGTTGTAGCATACGTCTGTAGAATTAGCTGTGTTACTATAATCAGATGTTTTAGCATACGTCTGTAGAAATTACTGTGTTACTATAATCAGATGTTTGTAGCATACGTCTGTAGAAGTACTTGTGTTACTATAAGCAGATGTTGTAGCATACGTCTGTAGAATTACTGTGTTACTATAATCGAGATGTTGTAGCATACGTCTGTAGAATTACTGTGTTACTATAATCAGATGTTGTAGCATACGTCTGTAGAATGACTGTGTTACTATAATCAGATGTTGTAGCATACGTCTGTAGAATTACTGGGTTACTATATCAGATGTTGGAGCATACTCTGTAGAATTACTGGTGTTACTTATAATCAGATGTTGGAGCATACGTCTGTAGAATTACTGTGCTACTATAATCAGATGTTGGTAGCATACGTCTCTGTTAGAATTACTGTGTTACTATAATCAGATGTTGTAGCATACGTCTGTAGAATTACTGTGTTACTATAATCAGATGTTGTAGCCATACGTCTGTAGAATTACTGTGTTACTATAATCAGATGTTGTAGCATACGTCTGTAGCAATTACTGTGTTCACTATAATCAGATGTTGTAGCATACGTCTGTAGAATTACTGTGTTAATATAATCAGATGTTGTAGCATACGTCTGTAGAATTACTGTGTTACTATAATCAGATGTTGTAGCATACGTCTGTAGAATTTACTGTGTCACTATAATCAGATGTTGTAGCATACGTCTGTAGAATTACTGTGTTCACTATAATCAGATGTTGTAGCATACGTCTGTAGAATTACTGTGTACTATAATCAGATGTTGTAGCATACTGTCTGTAGAATTACTGTGTTCACTATAATCAGATGTTGTTAGGCATAGTCTGTAGAATTACTGTGTTACTATAATCAGATTGTGTAGCATACGTCTGTAGAATTACTGTGTTACTATAATCTATGTTGTAGCATACGTCTGTAGAATTACTGTGTTACTATAATCAGATGTTGCAGCATACGTCTGTAGAATTACTGTGTTACTATAATCAGATGTTGTAGCATACGTCCTGTAGAATTATGTGTTACTATAATCGATCCCATATAAAAAAAAAGACTGTCCTATAAAATTAAAGGTGTAAAAAAAATTAAAAATTTAAAACTAAAAAAAAAATAAAAAACAAAAAAAAATTTCTTTTAATAAAAAAAGAAAAAATTAAAATAAATCAAAAATTATTTAAAAATTGAAAAATTAATAAAAATAAACTGTTACAATATAAACAAAGAAAAAAAACAATAAAAGGATAAAATAAAAAAATTAAAAATGAAAATGTGGTAAAAAATAAAAAAAAAAATGTTAAAATAAACCAAATGTGAAACAAAAAATAAAAAAAAAAATAAAAAATAAAAAAAAATTAAAAAAAATTCTCAAAAAAACGTACCCCCCACACTATGAAAAAAATAAAAAAATGTTGTAAAAATACGTAAAAAAAAAAAATTAATTTTAAAAAACCAAAAAAATAAATAAAAGTCTATAAAAAACTGTGTAAAATACCTCCCTAACTTAATAATACATATAAAAAATTACTGTAAAAAAAATAATAAAAAATAAAAAAAAAAATGTAGGAAAGAGTAAATAAAAAAAATGTTAAAAACATAAGTAAAAAAAATAATGTTGGGGATGGTGGGATAAAAGAAAATAGGGTAGAATACGGTGTTATTAGACAAATTTTACCATAAATCGGTGTCAAATAAAATACGTAAAAAAAATCCGTGTGTTAAACAAAAAAAATAAAAAAAGAATAAAAATGTAAAAATAAAAAATACTGTAAAAAAACGTAAATACAAAAACTGTGTAAAAAATACAAAAAATAAAACAAATTTAAAAAAAATTAAAATAAAAAAATCAAAAAAAAAAAATGGAAAATAAAAAACTGTAAAATTTCAAAACAATGTGTAAACAATATAAAAAAAAATAAACAAATTAAAATATAAAAAACATACAAATAAATAGATTAAAAAAAAAAATCAAATAAAACAAAAAAATTAAATAAAAAAAAAAAATTATACATACAAAAAAAAAAAAAAATATAAAACTATAAACACTGTGTCCAATATAATAAAAAAAAAGAAACCAAATATAAATGGTCACTATAATCAATTTTTTAATAAAATTCTGTAGAATATACTGTGTCACAATAAAAAAAAAAAATATAGCATTTTTGAAAATTAATGGTTTCCATAATCAGAATAATAAACATACGTTTGTAGAATTACTGTGTCACATAATAAAAAAATAAATAAAAAAAACAACCAACAATTGAATAAAAAGCAAACATAATTAGAAAAATAAAAAAACATAAAAAAAGATGTTACGAAATAAAATACTGGAAAAGCAACTCTCCCTTTGTAGAATTATAAAAAACATATAATCATTTTAAAAAAATCTAATAGAATTAATGTTACTATAATCAGACATGGAAAAAAAAAACTGTAGAACAACTGTGTCACTATAAATCCGATGTTTAAAAAAAACGTCTGTAAACACACTGTGGCCCTATTAATCAGATGTAAAAAAAAAAATCAAAAAAACTATAAATTAATAAATACAATTATTAAAATTAAAATTTTAAAAAAAAAATTAAAATATCTTTAATTAAATTTTTTTAACAATAAAATAAATCAGATGGTGTACATACGTCTGTAGAATTACTGTGTTACTATACTCAGATGTTGGAGCATACGTCTGTAGAATTACTGTGTCACTATAATCAGATGTTGGAGCATACGTCTGTAGAATTACTGTGTTACTATAATCAGATGTTGGGCATACGTCTGTAGAATTACTGTGTTACTATAATCAGATGTTGGAGCATACGTCTGTAGAATTACTGTGTTACTATAATCAGATGTTGTAGCATACGTCTGTAGAATTACTGTGTTACTATAATCAGATGTTGTAGCATACGTCTGTAGAATTACTGTGTCACTATAATCAGATGTTGTAGCATACGTCTGTAGAATTACTGTGTTACTATAATCAGATGTTGTAGCATACGTCTGTAGAATTACTGTGTTACTATAATCAGATGTTGTAGCATACGTCTGTAGAATTACTGTGTTACTATAATCAGATGTTGTAGCATACGTCTGTAGAATTACTGTGTCACTATAGATCAGATGTTGTAGCATACGTCGTAGAATTACTGTGTCACTATAATCAGATGTTGTGAGCATACGTCTGTAGAATTACTGTGTTAACTATAATCAGATGTTGTAGCATACGTCTGTAGAATTACTGTGTTACTATAATCGATGTTGTAGCATACGTCTGTAGAATTACTGTGTCTACTATAATCAGATGTTGTAGCATACGTCTGTAGAATTACTGTGTTCACTATAATCAGATGTTGGAGCAATACGTCTGTAGAATTACTGTGGTTACTAGAATCAGATGTTGGAGCATAACGGCCTGTAGAATTACTGGGATTACTATAATCATATAGTTGTAGCATACGTCTGTAAGAATTACCTGTGTTACTATAAATCAGATGTTGGAGCATAGGCGTCTGTAGAATTACTGTGTTACTATAATCAGATGTTGGAGCATACGTCGTAGAATTACTGTGTTACTATAATCAGATGTTTGAGCATACGTCTGTAGACAATTACTGTGTTACTATAATCAGATGTTGGAGCATACGTCTGTAGAATTACTGTGTTACTATAATCAGATGTGGAGCATAACGTCTGTAGAATTACTGTGTTACTATAATCAGATGTTGGAGCATACGTCTGTAGAATTACTGTGTTACTATAATCAGATGTTGGAGCATACGTCCTGTAGAATTACTGTGTTACTATAATCAGATGTTGGAGCATACGTCTGTAGAATTACTGTGTTACTATAATCAGATGTTGGTAGCATACGTTCTGTAGAATTAACTGTGTTACTATAATCAGATGTTGGAGCATACGTCTGTAGAATTACTGTGTTACTATAATCAGATGTTGGAGCATACGTCTGTAGAATTACTGTGTTACTATAATCAGATTTGGAGGCATACGTCTGTAGAATTACTGTGTTACTATAATCAGATGTTGGAGCATACGTCTGTAGAATTACTGTGTTACTATAATCAGATGTTGGAGCATACGTCTGTAGAATTACTGTGTTACTATAATCAGATGTTGGAGCATACGTCTGTAGAATTACTGTGTTACTATAATCCGATGTGGAGCATACGTCTGTAGAATTACTGTGTTACTATAATCAGATGTTGGAGCATACGTCTGTAGAATTACTGTGTTACTATAATCAGATGTTGGAGCATACGTCTGTAGAATTACTGTGTTACTATAATCAGATGGTTGGAGCATACGTCTGTAGAATTACTGTGTTACTATAATCAGATGTTGGAGCATACGTCTGTAGAATACTGTGTTACTATATCAGATGTTGGAGCATACGTCTGTAGAATTACTGTGTTACTATAATCAGATGTTGGAGCATACTCTGTAGAATTACTGTGTTACTATAATCAGATGTTGGAGCATACGTCTGTAGAATTACTGTGTTACTATAATCAGATTGTTGGAGCATACGTCTGTAGAATTACTGTGTTACTATAATCAGATGTTGGAGCATACGTCTGTAGAATTACTGTGTTACTATAATCAGATGTTGGAGCATACGTCTGTAGAATTACTGTGTTACTATAATCAGATAGTTGGAGCATACGTCTGTAGAAATTACTGTGTTACTATAATCAGATGTTGAGCATACGTCTGTAGAATTACTGTGTTACTATAATCAGATGTTGGAGCATACGTCTGTAGAATTACTGTGTTACTATAATCAGATGTTGGAGCATACGTCTGTAGAATTACTGTGTTACTATAATCAGATGTTGGAGCATACGTCTGTAGAATTACTGTGTTACTATAATCAGATGTTGGAGCATACGTCTGTAGAATTACTGTGTTACTATAATCAGATGTTGGAGCATACGTCTGTAGAATTACTGTGTTACTATAATCAGATGTTGGAGCATACGTCTGTAGAATTACTGTGTTACTATAATCAGATGTTGGAGCATACGTCTGTAGACTTACTGTGTTACTATAATCAGATGTTGGAGCATACGTCTGTAGAATTACTGTGTTACTATAATCAGATGTTGGAGCATACGTCTGTAGAATTACTGTGTTACTATAATCAGATGTTGTAGCATACGTCTGTAGAATTACTGTGTTACTATAATCAGATGTTGTAGCATACGTCTGTAGAATTACTGTGTTACTATAATCAGATGTTGGAGCATACGTCTGTAGAATTACTGTGTTACTATAATCAGATGTTGTAGCATACGTCTGTAGAATTACTGTGTTACTATAATCAGATGTTGTAGCATACGTCTGTAGAATTACTGTGTTACTATAATCAGATGTTGGAGCATACGTCTGTAGAATTACTGTGTTACTATAATCAGATGTTGGAGCATACGTCTGTAGAATTACTGTGTTACTATAATCAGATGTTGTAGCATACGTCCTGTAGAATTACTGTGTACTATAATCAGATGTTGTAGCATACGTCTGTAGAATTACTGTGTTACTATAATCAGATGTTGTAGCATACGTCTGTAGAATTACTGTGTTACTATAATCAGATGTTGTAGCATACGTCTGTAGAATTACTGTGTTACTATAATCAGATGTTGTAGCATACGTCTGTAGAATTACTGTGTACTATAATCAGATGTTGTAGCATACGTCTGTAGAATTACTGTGTTACTATAATCAGATGTTGGAGCATACGTCTGTAGAATTACTGTGTTACTATAATCAGATGTTGGAGCATACGTCTGTAGAATTACTGTGTTACTATAATCAGATGTTGTAGCATACGTCTGTAGAATTACTGTGTTACTATAATCAGATGTTGGAGCATACGTCTGTAGAATTACTGTGTTACTATAATCAGATGTTGTAGCATACGTCTGTAGAATTACTGTGTTACTATAATCAGATGTTGGAGCATACGTCTGTAGAATTACTGTGTTACTATAATCAGATGTTGTAGCATACGTCTGTAGAATTACTGTGTTACTATAATCAGATGTTGTAGCATACGTCTGTAGAATTACTGTGTTACTATAATCAGATGTTGGAGCATACGTCTGTAGAATTACTGTGTTACTATAATCAGATGTTGGAGCATACGTCTGTAGAATTACTGTGTTACTATAATCAGATGTTGGAGCATACGTCTGTAGAATTACTGTGTTACTATAATCAGATGTTGGAGCATACGTCTGTAGAATTACTGTGTTACTATAATCAGATGTTGGAGCATACGTCTGTAGAATTACTGTGTTACTATAATCAGATGTTGGAGCATACGTCTGTAGAATTACTGTGTTACTATAATCAGATGTTGGAGCATACGTCTGTAGAATTACTGTGTTACTATAATCAGATGTTGGAGCATACGTCTGTAGAATTACTGTGTTACTATAATCAGATGTTGGAGCATACGTCTGTAGAATTACTGTGTTACTATAATCAGATGTTGGAGCATACGTCTGTAGAATTACTGTGTTACTATAATCAGATGTTGTAGCATACGTCTGTAGAATTACTGTGTACTATAATCAGATGTTGGAGCATACGTCTGTAGAATTACTGTGTTACTATAATCAGATGTTGTAGCATACGTCTGTAGAATTACTGTGTTACTATAATCAGATGTTGGAGCATACGTCTGTAGAATTACTGTGTTACTATAATCAGATGTTGGAGCATACGTCTGTAGAATTACTGTGTTACTATAATCAGATGTTGTAGCATACGTCTGTAGAATTACTGTGTTACTATAATCAGATGTTGTAGCATACGTCTGTAGAATTACTGTGTTACTATAATCAGATGTTGGAGCATACGTCTGTAGAATTACTGTGTTACTATAATCAGATGTTGTAGCATACGTCTGTAGAATTACTGTGTTACTATAATCAGATGTTGTAGCATACGTCTGTAGAATTACTGTGTTACTATAATCAGATGTTGGAGCATACGTCTGTAGAATTACTGTGTTACTATAATCAGATGTTGGAGCATACGTCTGTAGAATTACTGTGTTACTATAATCAGATGTTGGAGCATACGTCTGTAGAATTACTGTGTTGAAAAGTCTTGCCTTAAGTTTGAGTAGTATCATTCTATATTTATAGGCTCAGAATCCACTAACATTTTTTTTCTCTATGTTTCTTTCTATTGAAATTCTTATTCCCCTCTCGTGATGAACTCCTACCGAGTTAATGGATATAAAACAGATGGACAGACGCTAATTATATAATTAGCGGCTGTCCATCTTTTTTCTGATACAACTTGAATATATATCTCAATTCATATTTTTTGTTTCCAAAATCAGATTATCAAATTTTCATGTTTGGTATAAACTTACGTTCCACGTACCAGTTTTCAGATCTCTCCTTTTACTTTTCAGGTAGATACTGTCAGAATGCATCCTTTCATTATTTGTTGCTTTATTCACTTTAGGAGTTTTCTCTTCGCTGAGTACATTTACCACAGGCCAATCTCCAGGAGGCCAAGAATTGCCTATATCGCTGTTTACTCTTTGTTGTAGGATCATTGCTGTGTTTGGGATACTACGTGGTGAGGTCCCAATCTCTTCCACGATGTCCAGTCGTGTTCACTATTGCGTCCTGAACACGCCTCATGTGTGACACACACTCTGCTGTTTCCCTTACGAAGCCGTTGACCTATGTTGATTCATCAGCCTTGTTCACTGTCCCAGTCTTTTGTGTACTAGGGATGGACATGCCCAGGTTAGTATATTACCCCTACTTCACGAGTGTAGTTTAACCACTTAGCCAAGACTGTTGCCCGTGGTGTGGCCACCGCCGTACACAAGCGGTATGCGTTGAGCCATGCATGAGCTAGGTAAAGAGATGGGGACCCAAATAGGGTCCTGGTCTATCCCTTGAGAAATGGCTGTCACTTACCGTGAGGTCTATCCCTCTCGTTTTATCCTATATGAATCCCCAATATGAATATATATATATATATATATATATATATATATATATATATATATATATATATATATATATATATATATATATATATATATATATATTCATATACCATGGACAGATAGAAAAACCAATGACCAAGTACTACAGGAGACAAATGAAAATCGTAGATTGATTAGAGAAATTAGACGTAGACAGTCAACATTTTTTGGACATGTTATGAGAAGAAATGGACTGGAGAACTTAGTGACAACTGGCAAGATCGAAGGGAACTGACCAAGAGGAAGACCGAGAGGAAAATATCTGGATGGCTTGGCCACATGGCATGGACAAGACAGGAACACTGAGCTGATCCACGACTCTGGTGATCGAGTGAAATGGCAAGTCATGACCGCCCACGCTTTCCGGCATGGCACATGATATATATATATATATATATATATATATATATATATATATATATATATATATATATATATATATATATATAGTAGTAGTAGGCCTCTTTCAGTCCTGAAGGACTATAGAGTTGTGCCGCTTGGGAGGCGCCTGGCAGCACCGCTGGTGACTGTATAGTCCAATGCGAGAGTGACAATCTCTGTCAGTTTGTTGGATCAGATTTCGCTCAAAGAGCACCAGTCCCGTTTCGTACATCTCTTCTCCAGGAGCATCTGTCTGTTGCAAACTCTCTCCCACGTGTCTGGATCTATTCCAATGGTTTTCATGTCTTGTTTACACACATCCCTATATCGCATTTGGGGTCTTCCGGTTGGCCTCTTTCCTGTGGCTAGTTCTCCGTAAAGGAGATCTTTGGGAATACGTTCATCCTCCATTCGAGATACGTGGCCCAGCCACCGGAGGCGTCTCTGCTTAAGGAGGGTGTGCACTGTGGTATACCTGCTCTTTCAAGCACCTGTTTGTTTGTTATGTGGTCCTTCCATGTTATGCCCAGGATACGTCTCAGACATCTCATGTGGAAGGAATTCAACTTCCTTTCCTGTCTTGAGTACAGGGTCCAGGATTCAGACCCATAGAGTAGTGTGCTAACAACACAAACGTTATATACTTGAGCTTTTGTACGCTCTGTTAGTCTATTATTCTCCCAATCTCTTTTAGCTAGCCTGTAAAATGTTGTGGCTGCCTTTCCAATGCGTCTGTCGATTTCTGTCTCTAATGAAAGATTATTTGATATTGTCGACCCCAAATACACAAACTCGTGGACGACCTTCAATTCGTAATTAGAAATTTTGATTGACGGATGCGCACTAGCATCTTGTTCCATCACCTGTGTTTTATTTAGGCTAATGGTGAGCCAAAGCCTTTGCAGGCGGCTGCAAAACGATCTATGAGCCTTTGGAGATCTTCTGCTGTATGAGTAGTCAGTGCTGCATCATCTGCAAAATGTAGTTCTCTTACGCATGTTGATCTTATTTTGGTCTTTGCCTTGGGTCTTGATGGTTTAAAAAGTTTGCCATCAGATCTTGTGTGGAGGTATATGCCTTCAGTGGCAGTCCCAAATGCCTGCCTTAAGAGAACAGCGAAGAAGATACCGAAGAGTGTAGGAGCAAGCACGCAGCCCTGCTTTACTCCGCTGCTGATGCTGAATGACTGGGATGTTGAGCCGTCAAATAAAATGGTCCCCTGCATGTTTTCGTGGAATGATTTCACGAGACTAAGAAGGGTGGGTGGACATCCAACCTTTTCAAGGACCTTAAAAGGGCCGCTTCTGCTCACGAGGTCAAATGCCTTTGTGAGGTCGATGAAGGCAATATATAATGGTTTCCTCTGTTCTCTGCACTTCTCTTGGAGCTGCCGGAGTGAGAAAATCATATCGATGGTGGACCTGTTAGGGTCTAAATCCGCACTGCGATTCGGGGTAGATTCTTTCAGCAAGAATGTGTAATCTTTTAAGGATTACTCTGGCAAAAATCGTGCCTGTAATGCTGAGTAGGGAAATGCCGCGATAGTTGTTGCAGTCGCTTCTGTCGCCTTTATTTTTACAAAGGGTAACGATGTTTGCGTCTTTCATATCTTGTGGTATTGATTTTTCTTTCCAGCAGAGCTGAAATATTGCATACAGTTCTGGGATGATTGTTTCTTTGCTACATTTTAAAATCTCAGGTGGAATACTATCTTTTCCAGGTGCCTTGCCGGATTTGAAAGAGTCTAGTGCTTCGCTGATTTCTGTGAGGCAAGGCTCGTTATCTAGGGCATGCATGGCGGACTGTTGATCGATGGCTTCCAGAGCTTCTTCGCTGACAGTGTTATCCACTGAGTATAGCTCTGAGTAGTGTTCTACCCAGCGATCCATTTGTTTCGCTCGATCTTTTATGATTACCCCCTCAGTTGATCGTAAAGGGGCCATCTTATTTTTTGATGGACCGACAGCTTGCTTGATGCCCTCGTACATTCCTCTTATTATATTTCCAGTGTCTGTACAAGTTTGAATTTGAGCAGAGAGCTGTAGCCAGTACCTGTTCGCACATCTTCTTGCCATCTGTTGTACTCTATTTCTGGCCGTTCGCAATGCCTGCAGTGTTTTCTCTGAAGGTGATGTTTTATACATTGAGAATGCATGTCTCTTTATCTCCAGGACTGGGAGCATCTCTTCAGAGTGTGCTTCAAACCAGTCGGTTGACTTAGTTTGCTTCTTGCCAAATGTTGATAGTGCTGTATTGTAGATGGTGTCGCGACTCCATCTCTCGGTGGAATTTCCGTTTGTGGGGCCAGGCAGAGTATCCGCTAGAGCCTGCATTAATTTGTTGACCTTCTCTTTATTTTGGGTGCCGCTGGTGTCAATGCGGGGTCTTCCTTCTGTTTGGCTTCTGTAGATTCTCTTGGGCTTTATCTTCACCTTGCTGGAGACGAGTGAAGGGTCGGTGTCGCAGTAGCACTATGGTAGCTGCGAGTCAGCCGTACATTGCGGAGGTTGCTGCGTTTAGTGAGCACCAGGTCGAGTTGGTGCCAAAGAGAATAAGGTCAAAGCCCTTTTCGAACGCTTTATAGAGCAGAGCAACCAGACATATCTGAAAGGCCGAAATTTGGCCACAGCAGTTACCTCAGATAGGTGTAAGGTCCAGAACATATCAGATGAAGACACAGTGACCGTGAAAAAGATCAGGGCTGTGCTTCGAGTTGGTGCCAAAATATATCGATGTTCGTCCATCATGAATGACGAGGACCATTCATTACACTACATCTTTAGATAAGGAACGAATGACTTGCGCTTTGGTTTTATATAGCGAGGAAGTGGTCGCGCAACTCCGTCGCCCCCGCTCTCTGGTCTGTGTCCGTCTGGCTCCAGTGGCGAGCATGGCAAGACGACTGGAAGACGGACACAGATGCAGTGGACGTTAGGCTGCCACGGCCAGTTATCCCTGTGTATATTGGCTCTCGAGAGCCTCGTGCAAACGGCCCTACTGTCAATTCCTTTAATTTTCAGTTTTAAGACAAGCATAGCGACAAGCAATGAGCGTATATTTACTGATAGGATCCACAAGATTTCCTTCGCCGAAGACGGACTGACCGCCAGATCAGACCACACACATATGAGGCGAGAAGCTGCCCACAGAAGATATTGCTCGTCTAAGTTGCGAACAGATCTCCCGATTTACGGTTGAGCCTCACCAGCGCACAAGTGCACATGGCGACTGACAGGACAGACGTTCACGCACACGCAAGCCAAGAGTAGCATCGCTAAAGCGCGCCCTCCCGGTACAAGGTGATACATGCAAAAACACTGGATGCCTACCGACGAGCTTTCAAGCTACGCCGGCAGGACTGACCGAAAAAAAAAAAGCTATACCAAAATATATACTGCCCTTGGCACACCCAGTTCTTGTAATGGTGTCATTAAAATCATTGTGCTACACGGCAAATATGTAACAATGTCCTGAATGCAAGGCCATCTCGCAAGTAGACTACACGTCTGCGTGTTCTGTCAATGGCAGCTACCACCGCCCTAGTAGCATAGTTGTTGAGAAAGGCAGAACCAGACAGCACAAGTGATCGGTCAAGACTTTCAAGTATTTAAACACAGCACAAGCCACTACTGGCAACGCTGATCGTATTGCGGTACGAACTTAAGGCCTTGTCCACGTTAATTGGAAGCACTAGATTTCGCTATCGTTTGAGCTGGTCAGTAGTGCATATCCTTGACTGGACCCGGGATAAAACGCTGGTCACTGGCATGTGACGCGGGTGTGTAACCACTAAACCAGGTAGCACACACTAGACGCAACCAAATTATCACACTAGAATATCACGTCACCCATCGTAGGCTATAGCTCAAAATATGCCCCATTGCCGTGACTGACATCCTTCAATCGACGTGGCCCCGAATGAGCAGGTCTTCTCGACTGGCAAGGCAAACCAGGCCACCTAAAGTAAAGCGAGCAATAATCAAATTGATTGATTGATTGATTTTTTTTTTAAATTTGGTTGTAAATACATCATTTTCAAGTATATCAGTACAGGGCAAGATATGGTGACTAAAATAAGGCGCAAAAAGCGCAGAAAGCATAATGGCAGGAACAAAAGTTGGGAGCAGCCACCGTGGTTTTGAGGTGGAAAAAGCTTGGGTGGATAAGCGTGGTGCGGTAAGGCAATGGCAAAACGCCAAGAAGAACCCATTCTAGTCATTTCACGCACTTGGAAAGAGAGAAGGATGCAAAAGTAAGCTATGTTAAAAAAAAAAACTGGGTAAGATGATTAAAATGTGAAAACTGGGCAGAGTTGTATCAAAGAATAAGCTTAGACAAGTCACTGAAATTGTTATGGCGACTACATAAAAAGTATGAATGGAGTAGTCAAAAATAAGAGTATTCCTGACTTCCAAGGTGCTGACCTCATCTGCCGAGGACTAATGAGAATAAGGTCAAAGCCCTTTTCAACGCTTTCTAGAGCAGAGCAACCAGACATATCTGAGAGGCCGAAATTTGGCCACAGCAGTTACCTCAGATAGGTGTAAGGCCCAGAACATATCAGATGAAGACACAGTGACAGTGAAAAAGATCAGGGCTGTGCTTCGACGAACAAAAAACAGCGCACCAGGGCCAGATGGTATAAGGTATGATGACATTAGTATATGTACCGACAACGAGTTAGAGGAACTAGCAGATATGTACAACAGAATAGGGAGTGCTAGCGTCAACGAGGAGTGGTTACGCAGCTGTCTGATTCCCTTTACGAAGCATGGCAAAGACCACACAAGAATTCACGGATAATCGGGTAATAACCATGAAAATACAGCAAGCTAGCTGCTGGAGAATTCAGTTGCCAGAAAAATATCAAGCCAGCTAGAGCGGCAAGGTTTTCTCCCACCCACCCTTGGAGTATACGATCCAAACAGATAAACCTGGACCAACGCAGCAGATTTTGCCAATGATCTCTATGAAGGTTTCCACTAGGCATTGAGACATGTGCTGCGGCGATTGATCTTGAGGACGCGTACAACAGAGTACCTTGAATGTGTGTGTGTTTTTTTTTCTAAGGTTAAGCTCTTTGAACTCAAGATAAGTCCATTCCTCCTGTCGTGGAACGCCGCATTGACATCCTAGAATATTTTCTGGGTCTCCAAATTTGAGGGGCCAATTTGATAAAGAATGATTTAATCACACTGCTCTAAGGCTATCTAACCATGACGTAAGCTCGCAGACTGCAAGTAAAATGGTCTGCTTGAGACGCAACCGATTGTTAGATAAGCTTGAGTATCACCACCAAGTTGTAAACCACACTGGCGGAGAGACTCAATGGCGGCAGCGCCATGGCCAGACGTTGGAACACTTCAATTTTACACCTGGAGCTTCACTAGCAGAATACAGGGGAAGTGTCTGCTTGATAAAACTCCTCAGGTGTGAAACTAATACAGGTGAAGTCGATAAGACCTCGGACAACATGGCTAGACGAATCAGCCTCTTCTCATCGAGAACTATCCTTGTTAGGTCAAGCTAATAAACATGCCGGTCCCAAGGAGCGTCTGAAGGGAGGCAATTAGCTATTTTTTTTGTTTTTTGCATATCCTTTACAGGACATCGCTGTCAACACCAGCATCTTTCAGCTGTATGTTGATTTCTTGGCAAGATTACGCTCAGTAGTTTGCCATTGCTTTCTGAGTGGCCGGCTCACATACCCCGTAAGTTACCGATGCGATTCGAATCACTGCTGATTCTCACCGTCATCACGTTACCTATGAGAGTATACGAGATTACGGAGAAAAGTCATAACCTCTAAGCCACGAAGCCGGCCAATTAGCTATAGGCGTTTCAAATCGATAATAACACCACATAGACATGCAGTGTTAAACGGACCCGCTTGAATGGAGGAGGGAGAGGTGCCACTCAGGGCCAGGAAAACCACATGGCTACCGACCCGTCGCCAGAACGTATAAGATTGTCTATAGGACTTGGTGTGTGTGTATATATATATATATATATATATATATATATATATATATATATATATATATATATATATATATATATATATATATATATATATATATATATATTTATGCTGGCCTAGATCGGTTCAATTTAGATACATTCAGTGAATTGAACAGGTATGACGATCTCTGTATTCATAAGTCTGATTCTGATGTTGTTTAGACTTCTCTAGGAATATTAGTGATAGCCTGTAAACTCCTTGAGCCTTCTTCAGTCGGCTTGTAATAGGCTATCTCAATGACTACTCATATTCCTCATTTAATGTTTATATATCATATTGCTGTAAGTGTTACTCTTGCTCTACAAGTAGAAACCCTTTGAGAGGCACACTTCGACTATGTTCTAGGCATACTTTTGATTTTCATTTATCATGTTAGATGATTGTTACTATATGGAAACTATTAGTTTCTCAGCTATTCTAGATAATCATGTTACTACAATGTTTGCATTCATACTACGTATGTAGGAATACATTCATAGGCCTAATGTTTAAGTATATGTTGGATATATGTATTTGTAACTCACTATGAGGAATAACCTCAGGGATAACCCTTATCTCCTTTGCTGTTCAGCGCCTATACTGTGAGAATAAATCGCATAAACATTTGGTGTGTTGAAGCTGGTGCAATGGTCAACCCAACGAAGGCAGCAGTGACATGGTTCTCTTTGAATAACCATATTCTCATGGCTTCAATACCAATTGTAAATCCATGCTAAGAGACTGTGGAAGATCGCAAGAAATGAATTATTTGGGGACACAATCTGATCGAAGCCTTACTTATACTGAGCACGCAGACCAGGTGATAACAAGGACCAAGCGGTGTTTGGCTGCGATGAGGGTGATGGCAGACGAAAACTGTGAGCAGCGCCATATATGATTTCTTTACGAGTGTCTGATCCTTTCTGTTTTTGATTATGCGATGGCGATTCTGACTCTCAGCCATAAGAGGAATGGAAAGGATGGACAGGATACAGAACGAAGCTATGTGTTTTATACTTGGATGTACAAGAGATACAGTAATGCAGGGCGATGCGCTACATTATGAATTTCCAACCATAAGGGACAGAATACACATTTGACGAGCACGTGCCTACCACTGAGTCATTGCATATCATCAACTTCTTTTTTTGTGCATATACTTTACAGGACATCGCTGTCAACACCAGCATCTTTCAGCTGTATGTTGATTTCTTGGCAAGATTACGCTCAGTAGTTTGCCATTGCTTTCTGAGCGGCCGGCTCACATACCCCGTAAGTTACCGAGCGATTCGAACCACTGCTGATTCTCACCGTCATCACGTTACCACGAGAGTATACGAGATTACGGAGAAAAGTCATAACCTCTAAGCCACGATTAACTACATATTGTAATAAAGAAGGTAAAGGGCAGCAGGTTAACAAGAGGAAAGTCGTGGATGGGTCACGCTGAAGATATTCTTAATCAGGTGTGTTCACTTGAGGACTTACAACCTGGCGAGGAGTGGGTACAAGTTCCAAGAGAGATCTGTACGTTCTTTTCAGTTTGCATCCACCTAGATAGAAAATGCAGACAAGTAAATCCGGCTGCCGTGGAGGCGGAAGTACTGGCGTTGATTTTCGAGAATTCTTTAGAGGGTGATGCTGTCATTTACACAGATGTGTCGGTAGTTCAATGAGTGAGAAGTTCATGGGCTTTTACTGCTCAGGCCGGAGGGAGAATTGTGAAGGAAGATTCTTGTGCTTTTGCTGTGACCACAAGTAGCCTGACTATGGAAGTAAGTAAATGGCAGTCAGTAAAGAAATAGCATGGCTCGAGACACAGACATTCACTCGGGCATGTGTTTCTTAGTGACTCAATGAGTGTACCTTTGTCCCTAGGGGGAAAGTGGAGTCAACGGGCACACTGTTTAAATCCTTTCCTTATTGGGGCCTCGGCCAGCCCTTTGTCTAATACCCCCTGTGATTTTAGGTACCATGTCCCTCTTTTTCCTCTTCTTCTTCTTACCACTAAAAAATACCCTCATGTTTTTGGGAAAACCCCCCACACAAGACTTATTTTAACAAATGAAAATAAAACATTTTACAGAATTGTCACTGGGTTGTGTGTGCACTGTGCGTGTGGAAAATTTGTTTTTCTATGGTGTATGCGAGAATAGAGTATGACCAATCTTTCATCATGTTCGCCTCCCAAATCAAACACAGTAAGTTCAAACCGGTCTCACAAATGTCGCATCTCCCCGGAAATGGTGACTTCTTGGAGTTAACGATTATATATATGTCTGGGTGAGTGTTCTCCACTACGAATTGGCCTTTTTAATTTCATGAACCAGGAACAACTATTACCAGTATGTTCCTTAAAATCTTGATACAACGAAGTCTCTCTATATTCACAGAGTTTACAGAAACCTTTCTGTCCTGTTGCAAAATGTTACTAGAATGGCCTTTACCTGAAACCTCTCTACAACCTATATCATGGTCCTAGACTAGTCACATTTAAATTAAAATCACTGATTTCCCTCTCACCAAATATTGTCAACCTTGGAGGTGAATCGTTTCATAAAACCACTGCCCTGAGCACTCAATCACTGCTACATGACCTTTCGGTAACACTCCTGATTTCTATGAGTTTATAATTTTTGGGAAAGTTATCCCCTTTCCCAGGCCATTTCGTATAACTGCCCTCAGTGTGACGCCTATTTTTCTCCTCTTTCAGCTGTCCTTAAATTTTTCGGGTAAATAAAATATCACTCAGTGTGACGGCATTGTTCACACCTTAGTAATACTTTTTTTTTGTAAAAAGTGAACCTGTAGAGAATAGAAATTCTGTGAGAGAAAAACCCTATTCCAACATATATGGATTTTTAGGCCAAAACCACTTCAGACGTTTCCCAGTTAATCTAGAACACCCCCTTTGGGATCAAGGCAGAGTCGTTCTCACTTGGGTGATAAGGAAAGGAAAGACCAAAAGAAAAAACAGGAGCCCCCGTAGGCCCCACTACCGGAATATCCCACCATTTAACCCCCATTCCCCCGCCATCCCTTTTGGTCTTACCCTGCGAGTGAAATGATATATAAACCCACCTTTTTAGCTAGGCATCAGCCAGCTGCGGCCCAGCTCTCAGATTACGTTCTCCCAACTCACTATCACTAAATCCGTCAAAATTATTTATAAATAAATACCTTATGCTGTGTTTCCCTTTTAATTCACAAATTAAAAACATGAAAACAAAGTCCCTTGTTTCCAACAACATGGGACACTGTTCCATTCTCATCGAATTGGAACACCAAAAAAAACTCCCGTTTCTGAATTCATCCACAGAGACTGAACGCAACTTTTGTTAACTTCTCCCAGTCAAATTTTGCACGGTGAGCACTCACGTGACCGGATTTCAATCAAAAAGCCCCCCCTCCCCCTTCTCCATTCTCCTGAGATCTGAAAAACAGACTGCCGAATTCTTTGATGCCGGGCAAATTAACCTGCCGCCAATTGTCTTTGATTGGGGACTCTCAGGAACCGGGCGTGTTTGAAACTGGGAACAATTTCCCCACATCAAATTTGTGGCGCCTAGCAACGGCGGTTTTCAGGCCCTTTTATCATCTGGATCGACATCTTCAGTATTATGTGACAATGAGTATACTCAGGAAGGTAAAGATGGGGTGGGTCCGAATAGGGTGGTTGCTGTCTCTGTAGCGGTCTCGGCTGGCAAAGATTAGTTTCATTTTCGTGCCAGGGCATGCGGAAGTATAAGGGAATGAGCGGGCTGACAAGCTCGCAGGTAAGGCTACTGTGGAAGGCGGACGAGCCATGGACCAGGCTGATATTGTGAATGCTCTTCGAGAAGTAAGTCGTTTGCGAGAACCAAGTGATGACTGTGAATCTAGAACCATGGTTAGGCTGCGAGAACAGCAAGTTAAAAGAAGTGTGGCCAAACAAGAATACAACGCAGGAAGCCAAAGAAGATTGATAAACCAACACAGAACTGGTGTCGTTAGCCACTACATGCTACGGAATTTGCTGAGGAGGGGATCCGAGCACTTATGGACTGAATGGTTCGATGTGCATTGAGGATGATCTGTCGACTAAATAACTAACTAACTTGTTCTATCAATGTAATGCTAGCAACATCCCCTGCAATGAGGCGAAAACCAGGGACCATATCTTCAACGTGAAAACCATCTTTAGGAGATGAAGAGTGCAGTGTAGAAGTTCATACTTGTTTAACTGAATACAGTAAGTGGCAGACATACTAAAAACCAGACATGTAGAACCAGACATACTAAAAGAAGAAATTATAGAAGCCATCAGATTAGTTAGTTAGTTAGTTAGTTAGTTAGTTAGTTAGTTAGTTAGTTAGTTAGTTAGTTAGTTAGTCGCGGTTCCAACTTCCCAGCAACGGGTCGTCCCCATTATGCTCTGTTCCTGTGCCAGTGAATATCACACAAAATGCTTCCCACTGCATAAATGTGAAAAGTGGAAAAGACAGGAATCTCGACAAACAACAGCCCGCACAGATACACTGTGCATAATGCCGCCGCCAGAATGTCAACACAATAGTCCCCCACGAAGCATCCAGTTTTCGATACACAGTGGTACACATGGATACATAGTGTTTGTGATTTTTAGTTTTGTGCTTGTTTATATTTCGTTGTCCTATCTATCCGTGTTGTCCTGTCCTTGACAAAGATTCTGAGAATCGAAACGTCGGCCGTCCTGTGTGTCGTATTGTACGCGTTTGTGTGTATTTTATTTTATTATATTATTCATTTTATATATTTATTGAGTGCTTCGGATTTCGGATTTTCACCTGTATTTCGGGATATGAGATGGATCTCCTTGTAAGGTATGTGCAACGTGTTGATGTTTAGTACGTTTCTTTTCGCAGAAGTAGGAACAGCTTGGCTGCATAGACTATTCAACCATGTTTGGGTAGAACAACAGACACCACGAGACTGGGGAAACGCCATAATTATCCCAATTTGGAAAAACAAAGGCAGCAAAAGAGACTGCACACAATACAGAGGCATTTCACTGTTGGGTCATACCGGGAAAATATTTTGCAAAATTCTTGAGAAAAGATTACGAACTACATTAGAACCCCAGCTAAGCGAAACACAGCTTGGATTTAGGAAAAACAAAGGATGCACAGATGCCATTTTTGCACTTAGACAACTTATAGAAAAATCGATCGAATTCAATGAAACACTCTACATAGCCTTTGTCGGCCAAGAAAAGGCATTCGATAGAGTAGACAGAAACAAGCTGTGGGAAATCCTTAAAAAATATGGAGTGAGTACACATCTAACAAACCTATGTAGAAGTTTATACAACAACAGTGAATGCATAGTGAGAGCAACTGGAGGACATTCAGAACCCTTCACCATAAGATCTGGAGTACGACAAGGTTGTGTCCTGTCCCCTCTCTTGTTCATAACATATATAGACAACATATGTAAAGAAACCAGCCAAGCAAAGACAGCAAGAATGCCGCATGATGATGAACACAGAAGAAGAACCATCTGCAAATCTAACCATTAGAGAACTCCTGTTTGCGGACGACCAAGCACTAATAGCAAAATCAGAAGCTGAATTACAAGACCACATGAATAGTCTAAACGAAATGTATAGGGAACACAACATGAAAATTAGCACAAGCAAAACAGAGGTAATGACTGTAACTAAAGAAGAACAAACAACAACAATTCACCTAAACGAACATCCCTTGAAACAAGTAAAGAGTTTCAAGTACCTAGGAAGTATAATATCATCAAATGGCAGATCAGAAGACGAGATCGAAAATAGGTGCAATGAGGCAAATCAACTCATTGGACAAATGGCACCAATACTAAAGAACAAACATGTATCAATAACTACTAAGAAAGTACTTTACAACACAATCTTCCTACCAACTCTATGCTACCAATGCCAAAACTGGACAATGACAGAAAAAGAGAAAAGAAACATCACAACATCAGAAATGAGGTTCCTGAGAAGATACTCTATGTATCAAGAAGAGACAAGATCAGAAATGAAGAAATCAGAACTAAACTGGGGGTTAACGCGGCACTAGATTTTTTTAAAAAAATT
>JACEFZ010014791.1:17500-111512 GCA_014155875.1 Cepaea nemoralis | reverse complement strand
CAAATTTTAACCCAAAAAATACAATAGTATAGCAATTGGTCTAATTTAGCAGACGTTCAACTTATACCATAATATTGTGAATAGATTGCATAATCACAGCAGGCGTTCAACTTAGATCCAGAAAATGCATTTGCAAAGCAACTAGTCTTTTTTTTTTGGGGGGGGGGGGGGGGGGGGGGGGGGAGGGGAAGAGAAACAGACAAAGTAGAATGAAACTGTCCACCCCGCCTCATTATGTCATGGTCTTGAACATGTGAAGGTCCAACATTTACACCTCAAGAGCAGTATCTACTACAAGACTGTCATTTTTTAAGTGCTGAAAGACAGAAAAACCAATGAACAAGTCCTACAAGAAATAAATAAAGATCATAAACTGATTAGAGACATTAGACGTAGACAGTCAAAATTTTTGGGTAAGTTATGAGAAGAAATGAATTGGAGAACTTGGTGACAACTGGCAAGATAGAAGGGAAGAGACTAATGGGAAGACCAAGAAGTAAATACCTGGATGGCTTGGCCACATGGCATGGTCAAGACAGAAACACGGAGCTGATCCATGACTCTGGTGATCGAGTGAGCTGCAAAACATGACCGCCCACGCTTATCAGCTTGGCACATGATGGATGGATGGAATCAGTGAAGATTAGTTAGCATGTACCATTCCAAGAGCTTTAGTACTGCAATCAGTAAAAATGGGCATACTGTTGAGTAACTTGAAGTTTCTCTCTTTTGTTTATTTTTTATTCTAGAATATATACTCATATTCACAGATGACTGTCTTTTCCCCTGGATCCATCTGTTTAATTAGCAAAACTGTCTTCTATTAGTTGTATGATGTAACTAATCACCAGATGTAAAGTAACTAATCACCACATCCTTCAATATGTCAGGATTTGATTCGTGATTAAACATAGTGGCTAGTTTGTTATCAGTTGGATTGGGATGGTGTGTCTGCGATGTGTGTATACATGCATGCTGGCAGAAGTGTGTGTGTGAGAGGAGAGAAAGAGAGAAGAGGAATTAGCTACCATAAATAGAACAGTAGGAATAATTGTATCAACACTGTTTACCATGGACTTCAGGGAGTCAGACTTGCGCAAATCTACCAAGCTGCTATATGTTGTGATCTTAAATGTAAGCTGTATTCAATTTATTGTCCGCTATCAGGGCATCATCAAATGATTTGTAAGTTGATTGAGATTTATTATTCACATGGAGTCTCCATGGCAAAGTGATTACAGAGCCTGCCTCATTCTCCAAAGGTTGTAAGTTCGATTCCGGGCTACTATGTTTGGTTCACGAGTGCAGTTTTCTCTGAGACACCTGGGAGTCATCACTGGAGCTACAGTTTGTGCTTTGTGTGATGCTTTTGACAGGCTGCCCTGCAGAAAGAGACCTAACCATTAGGGATTAAACCCGCTGCAATGAAGTGGATCCACTTGCCTTTTAAACTCATTTTTAATCATTCATATTCTTTATTCTTCTTTCACTTTTGATCCCTTATTGAGGAAAAGACCCTCAATGAACTTACTCCAAGCCATTCTATCCATATTCATAGTACGTTGTATATTGCAGCTAAAGTTTTTCTACTGAATGGCAAAGCCAACCCCACCCCCAATCTTTCTTCATTGCCTCTTATGTTTTCTTCATATAATATATCAATAATATATACACAGAAGCCACGAAACGATTTATTGCTTGGCATATTTTGCTGCATCTCGTCAGGTACATACTGCAGAGTTATATATATAATATGAAGTGAATAAATGAATAATCCTATATAGATGAAACAATTACAACAGTCACAGGTATTGTTCAAATGTGGAATATTTGCTATCCCCACGGTAATTTCAAATTTAACATGAACGCTTCTGTGTTTATATTCACTAAGGGAATATCTTGGAATGTGTAAGAATATCTTGGATACAGAAAAGAACAAATGCATCCATATGACAAGAGCTGAAGAAGGTTGGCTACTAAAGACGATAAATATTTTGGACATCTGAAACGTCATGAAAGTTTGGAGAGAAAAATAATGAAGGGGTATATGCCCAGGAAGAGAGGAAGAGAAAGGTCAAAGAGAAGATGGGTGTTAGATATGGCAGATGATATCCAGATGTGTGTATCGGACGCGGAACATCTTGCTTATGACCGAGAAGTTTTCCAGAAGGTTGTTATGGGAGCAAGGTTCTGCAAAGGGAACGCTAGTGAATGAATGAATGAAAGGGAATTCATTGCTTTAAATATAAATAATAAACTAATACCCAAATGGTCTGACATTACCCACATTAGCCACATTGTGGCCGTTGTCAACGTCCACACTTTCAGATAATACTTCCTGTGCTTTCTTGGCGTTCATGGAGGATTTTAGCTGTTCATTTCTGTGCTCGCTCGAACCTGGTGTTGGCAGAGGCGTCTGAACACCTGATGAATGTAAGTGGGCACTTGTAGAAGGTACATGGGCATCATCTGTTGAAGGTAGCTGGGCAGCTCCTGATAAATGTAAGTGGACATTTGTTAAAGGCAGCTGGGCAATTGTTAAAATGCAGTTAGCTGGGCAACTCTTGAAAAATGTAAGTGGGCATTTGTTGAAGGTAGCTGGGTAGCTCGTGAGGTTAACGTGATCTGAAGAAGGTAAGTGGTTACCCAAAGACAGACAATGAAATGACTAATTAATCGATAATCCAGTGGGTAAAAAACTATATTAATACACTGACCATTCACTCCCAGCACTAATTTTTAAACATCAGCAACATTACACTGTATTATAGTTTTATGTAACAGTTTTTAACCTGTTGTGTGTATGTGGGTGGGTGGCTGGGTGTGTGTTCCCCTAGATGAGCATTACAAGTTAGTAATAGTCTTCGGCATCCACTGATATTGCTAATGTATATATCATATCCCAAGTATGCCAAAGTTTAATCTGAAGAAGAAATGTTGTCTCAGCACCTGTGTAATATCGAACTGGAGATAAATATCTAGCAGAATGTGCTGTGTGTGCATGAGAGAGGGAGAGAGAGAGAGAGAGCAAGAATGAGTGAGTTAGAGAGAGAGAGAGAGAGAGAGAGAGACAGCATGCATGCTTCTGTCTACGTGTGTGGCCTTACATTACCTATTTTATCGCCTCTTTCTATCTCATACGCTAATTAATTCATCTAATCAATTGTTCTTGAACTCCTCCCGCCTGTGTTGTTATTATGTTTACCTGTTTGTATCAATACATGAATGTTTCTTACATAACCTTCTAACAAAAGCTGACATGAGTGTACTGTCAGAGCCATGCTGGAGTGTGAGGCAATGAGTCAGCTGATCTACTGGCTATAAGAGTGCCAGTTGTTGCAGCACTCATGATGGACAAGGGAGATAACGTGACAGCCATCAATGAGTTGAGTTGAGTTGAGCTAAGAATCGTCATAACTGCTCTCATGACATTCCCACACATGCCCCGTCCTCTCGTTCAACAGCCAGCTAAGAGTCATACTGCTAATTATTGCAACTCCCATCTGATTGAAAGTTCTCTTGGTCTTCCCTCTCAGTTTTGAGATTAGTCCAGAACCCCTGCCGATCCCCCGCCATATCATTCTCTCCACATGTATGTTTTCATTCTGTTCCACTGCTTTCTCCACCTGATCCCACAGGCACCCGACCACCTCTCCCGTGTCTACAGGTACTCTTCCACTGAGAGGCCTATCAGCCTGTTCACAATCACTTTCCTCCATAAATATGTTCTCTATGTTTCTATTTTCTCCCAGTCTGGGGGGGGGGGGATCGGCAGGGTTCGGCATGGCGGGGGATCGGCAGGGGTTCTGGATTAATCTCAAAACTGAGAGGGAAGACCAAGAGAACTTTCAATCAGATGGCAGTTGCAATAATTAGCAGTATGACTCTTAGCTGGCTTAGCCTGTTTAACAATATAAGAGTGCCAGTTGTTGCAGCACTCATGATGGACAAGGGAGATAACGTGACAGCCATCAATGAGTTGAGTTGAGTTGAGCTAAGAATCGTCATAAACTGCTCTCATGACATTCCCACACATGCCCCGTCCCCTCGTTCAACAGCCAGCTAAGAGTCATACTGCTAATTATTGCAACTGCCATCTGATTGAAAGTTCTCTTGGTCTTCCCTCTCAGTTTGAGATTAGTCCAGAACCCCATGCCGATCCCCCGCCATATCATTCTCTCCACATGTATGTTTTCATTCTGTTCCACTGCTTTCTCCACCTGATCCCACAGGCACCCGACCACCTCTCCCGTGTCTACAGGTACTCTTCCACTGAGAGGCCTATCAGCCTGTTCATACCCCCCCCCATCCCCCCCCCCCCCCCCCCCCCCCCCCCCCCCCCCCCCCATACTCCTGCATGACCTGGGAGAAAATAGAAACATAGAGAACATATTTATGGAGGAAAGTGATTACCAGAGTCTTTCATTCACAAGATGTGCCTCATTTTATCCCTTTTTTTTGCCTCTGTATAAATTAAATGAGCGAAGTTGACAGCGAACTGTGCGGGTAACGTCATGAGCATGGTCACATGAGGGTTTGACACCTGCAGGAAACTGCTTTGGGGTAATTTATTTATTCAATACACCGCTTTCCCATAGTGAATTTGAATAACAGGAGACACACGAAACAATAAATTGCACGATTATTTATTGCCAAAATGTATGTGCTACTTGAGATTGGTCAGCTTGGACTCAATTTCTTCTACCAAGCTTGTATATTTCAGCTTGAAGGATTTACCTAATTACTTTATGTTGTGTGATTTCTGCAGAATGTGACCTGAAGATATGCAGCGAAATATGCCAGGCGATAAATCATTGTGCAATCTATTGTTTATGTTTTTGTTATCCAAATGTATTTATTATTTTTATAAATTAAATGCAAGCAGTAACAGAGGACTAAAACAGACATCTCATCTCATCTCATCATGTTCCTCTTGTACCTTGCGGTGTCAAGGTGAAGTATAAACATCGTGAGAGTGCCCGATTATGGGCTTCATATATCGATATTCCCATGGACTCTGCTATTCCCTCCATCCAACAGACTAAAACAACTTAATAAATTATGGAGTGGGACAGATGGAGCTACAAAAATTAGATTTTTAGGAGCATGCATCTTACCCATTGCAACATACGCTGTGGGACCTTGACACTTACTAAACAAGCTGAACAGCGCAATACATGCTTTTGAATGTAAATGTTATTGACGGGTTCTAAGAGTGTCTTGGGTAGGGAAGAGAACAGGTGCATCCATGCTTCGGGAGTTAAATATTGGGGAGGGTTGGCTATTGGAGATGATAAAACAAAGAAAATTGGTATGTTTTGGTCACTTGAAACATCATGAAAGTTTGGAGAGAACAATAATGGAGGGGTGTATGCCTGGGGGGGGTGGGGGGGGGGGGAGAAGGAGGAAGGCCAAGGAGAAGATGGGTGCAGGATGTTGGTGGATGATCTCCAGATGGGTGTATTGGACACGGGACATCTTGCTTGTGATCGAGAAGTTTTCCAGAGGGTTATTATGGGAGCGAGGTTCTGCAAAGGACATGCTACTGAATGAATGAGTATGAGTGTATTGTCCATAGGGCACTATTCCCATATTTACTTAGACCAGTGGTTCTCACCCTTTTTTCTGTGCCCCCCTTCACCATATTTTCAGAACGTCATCCCCCCTTTCATATTTCCTATCTAAAAATCCCCCACCCCTACACAGTATACGTAAAAATGGAAGGTAAATTTAATAGCATATACTAAAACAAGTCTAGACATCCACATAAAACATGATTTGTGGGTCTACTTACTTTATAAAATGAAGTTTAGAAGAATGAGACGTACATAACTGTAAAGTATGAAGGGAAAAACAATATCAAGTAATCGGTTCTTGTATTAACACGATCTTGAAATGGTCTTTATTCCCCCCCTGGAAACCCTAAAATTCCCCCCTGGGGAGGAATTCCCCACCGGTTGAGAACCACTGACTTAGACCAATCAGTACTTAATGAGTGATGTGTTCAATATCACACTGACCGCTCTACTTCCCTCGACATTTCCAGGTACCCATTTTAGGTTGGGGTAGCCTGGTAGTGGCTGGCCGAGTGGCTAGAACGCTGGATTCTCCTTCAGAAGACCCGGGTTCGATTCCTCTGTAAGGTGTGGGATTTTTTCCTGTCAGGGGCAAAAATTAAATCCTAACCTGCACAGTTCACGGCGACTGTACTAGCCAGGCAGCCTGAATTCCTCTGGCTCAAAGACCCCCTGCCATACACCGCATGGTATTATATTGGCAGTAAATGACAGTAAATGACAGTAGCCTGGGAACTCAAGTGTGGTCCATACACAGTACTTCTAGTAGCACTGTACTGAATTTTGCGTGTGGATTAGCCTTCCCTATTACCAGTGTCCTTCGTTCTAATAATGAACTCAAGTGTAGCCCATACACAGTACTTCTAGTAGCACTGTACTGAATTTTGCATGTGGATTAGCCTTCCCTATTACCAGTGTCCTTCGTCATCAGGCGGACCCACTCTAAATCAGAGGTACTTGTAATTTATGTCACCAAGTCAAGGACGAGAAGTCAATGTTTTAGTCCAACTGTCAGGTGTAGGGGTTGAACCTCATACCTCAGCACACCGGATGTTTAAGAATGTGTTCTTATTCATTCAGCCATACTGACCTCCTTGTCAATTTATAAAATGCATCTTGATTAGGATTCAAACACACGATCACCGGGCTGGCAGGCAAAGGGCTGGCTATCCACTGTGCTATTGCAGCTTCCCCAAATGCAGGGAGTGGCATATGTATTTATAATAACATTTATGTCTCTTTTAATGCAACTGGCAGCTCTTCTCCAACATTTACTTTCAAATGTACATAATGGATAGTGTCTTCAGTACATCTGTGTACATACCTTGTTCTGCAGCATTGTTTGGTAGATTTGGTTTCTTTTCCTGCTCCGTTTGGTCATCATCTGCCATTGTTATCTGCCACAGCATGGTTGCTGAAAATCGATGTTTCTTTACATCATTGGGTGTTTTTACTGGAGTTAGTAATGTCTGGTGGATACTTTGGCCCTATTCTTCTTCTTCACTTCTCTTTCGAGGGAAGTGTATCACGCCTAGTTAAGCACCTTAAAGGTCAGTGTGTCCGACTTCGGCATACATGTGTGTAAGGTTTGCTTCCTCTAGACAGACTCTATCCAAGATAATGAGCTCTATCTACCATTGAGTCGGTTTTCCTTCCTAACAAATTTGCCAGGGCAGCAGCCTAAAGGCATGCACTTTATGATTTCGAATAGCCAAGGGATTTTTAACATGCACAGGAACCTATTTTTTGCATTAATCTGAGAGGGTTGAATGTCTGATCTCATTACCCCATTCTAGGTCTATAAGCCATTGCATTGTGTCTTATACTTAAATACTTTTTGTTCCAAGCAAGGCACTGTGTTTCATGGGCTTTTCTTAATTTTTACCAGTCAACATGTTACGTGTGCCTGTACTTCTTATGTCTAGTCAGAACACACTCATAATACGAGGTATTTATAAGTGGACAGAGAAGATTAACAATGTTGACATTCAACAAGATCTCAACACTGAAGAACACTGGCTCATAGGCAGCATTATTTCTCAGAAGGAGAGGTGTGTGGTGTGTTGGTTGGGGATATTGTGTGGGTGAGGTATGTGTGTGTGGGTGGGGGATTTTTGTGGTGAGTGGTGGTATGTGGGGTGGATGGGTAAGGGTATCTGTGTGGGTGTGGGTGGGAATATTGTGTGGTATATGGGTGGGGGACATGTGTGTGGTGTGTAAGTGGGGATGTGTTGGTGAGGGATATGTGTGTGTGTGGTGCATGGGTTGGGAATAGTGCGTGGTAGGGGGTGTATGTGATGTGCGGGTGGGGGATTGTGTGGTGGGGGATTAGGTTATGGCATGTGTGGGTGGGTGGAAGTTGTATGTGTGGGTTGTGGGGTGTGTGTGAGTGGATTGGGGATGTATGGGTGGTTAGGGAGATGTGTGTGTGTGTGGGGGGGGGGGGGGTAGGGACATGTCAGTTGGTGGGGATGTGTGTGTATGGTTTGGGGATGTGCGATGTGTGGGTTGGTGGGGGATTGTGTGCATGGGTGGGGAATATGTTGTCGATGGAGATGTGGCTGGGGGATGGGTGGTTTGAGGTGTGGGTGGGGAGAGGATGTGTGGGTTAGGATGTGTATGTGGATGGGCGTGGGATGTGTGGGTTGGTGGGGGAATGTTTGTGGGTGGCGAGTGTGTTTTGGTTGGGGGATCAGGTGAGGGCAGTGTGTGTGTGGGTGGGGGATGTGCGGGAGGGGGATGGGTCGGTTGGTGGGGTATGTATGTGTCCCTTGGTGTGCGTGTGTGTGGGTAGGTGGGGGTGTGTATGTGTCCCTTGGTGTGCGTGTGTGTGGGTAGGTGGGGGTGTTGTGTGGGTGGGGTGATGTATGGATAGGTGGGAGATGGGCCTCATAACATGGTAATTAGCCTTGTTTATGTTTACAACATTCATTTCACAATGTTTATTTTTCTTCCTATGTAAATGCATAATGCTCATGATGAACGAAAGACGAGTGATTGGAAGGGCTGAATGTAAGACGGGCCTGCGCGCCCAATTTGTGACCCTAATAAAGTTGATTTGATTTGATTTGATTTTACGACAATGCTCGCCCTCACACAAGTCAGGCAATACGGGAAACAATCATCGAATTGGGTTGGACTGTACTACCCCATCCACCCTATAGTCCCGACTTGGCACACTCTGATTTTCATCTATTTGGTCCACTTAAAGACGCACTCCGTGGGACAAGGTTTGAAAATGATGAAGGAGTGGTTCATACAGCGCAGAAATAACTACATGATTAAGACAAAATCTGACACGTGGTAGGAATACATGCACTTTTTCACGCTGGCATAAAACCGTACAGGCTTATGGGGATTATTTTAAATAATACCGATGTTTACTTGACATATCCATGTATATTGTATTCAAATGTCATGCTTTTTGAATAAACAGCTCCTGAGAAAACAATGTGGTGCATTACTTTCTGACTGCCCCTCGTACTCCCACTGAACAACTACTGTGACTTTATGGTACTGAAAAGTTAAGTTTGCTCTATCCTTCTTCTTAACGGTCCATGCTGTATCGTTGGTGGTCATGTCTGTCCGCAGCCTTGTTTTGTGGACTGCAAATCATTTCTGGTACCAATGTTCCTCCATCCTATGGTGTCAAACTGTCTAGTATCTTCTCTCTTGATCTTACCCTGCCTCTCAAACTCTCCTGCTGTGATGAAATACTTCAGCTTTCCCCTTTTCATGACGTAACCAAAGGATACAGACAAGTGCAAGACATCTGAAAAGAAAGTAGTTTGCCACTGCTTTTCTTCTTGGCAGTGACCATAGTCATTGTCTCTATTAAAAGATCCTCAAAAGTTTGGTCGCAGAGGAATTAAAATTGTCTGGATATTATCAAGCAGTAAATAGCTAAAATAGGTGACAATCAATAATTTCACAAAGGTGACAACACACTAATGTGAGGGTCAAATTAAAGCTTTCAAATTATGGCTGTGTAAACAAATAATGGAAATATGACAGGAGAATAAAAGAAACAAAGTGTTTAAAATAATGAGGAATGAAGAAAACAGTACTGAATGAGATCAAGGTCAGACAATTCAGGTACACTGATCGTATAAAGACACAGCTCCTTGCTGAAGGATGTTACAGTTAGCGGCATGTCTTTTACACAACGTTATAACCGACCCCAAGATTTATTGGCTGTTGTGATTTACTGGGCAATGTCAGTATTTTGCCATTGTTTCTGAATGGCCACCATCTCATACCATCGAAATCAACGCAAAGTTGTATATAAATCAATTGTGGCTGTTTTCGAACCCTCGGCTCGGTATGTCAAGGTATTGTGGAAAATAGTTTCACTAACCCCAAAACCACAGAGCTGGGATGCATTGGAGGGAGACATGGAGGGCAGAAATGCAAAAGGAAGACAGAATCACATGTGGGTAGACAACACCAATGGATGGACTGGAATAAGCCTCTATGAGTGCACTAAGTGTTGGAGACAGCATTGAGCATTGGTACATTCAATTGGAGCCTGCGCAGAATTTTTTTTTTTGGGTTCGCATATCCCTTACAGGACATCGATGTCAACATCAGTATCTTTCAGTTGACTGTTGATTTCTCGGCAAAATTACGCTCAGTAGTTTGCCATTGCTTTCTGAGCGACCGGCTCACATACCCTGTAAGTTACCAACGCGGAGAGAACCACTACCAATTCTCACGCACGTCACATTACTCACAACAGTATATAGGATTATGGAGAAAGTCGTGTAACACCATGACCTGGGAGACCGGCCTGCGCAGAATAGAAGGACGAAAATGGTAAGACAGCACCACTAATGCTAAACTAATCCTAGTGAAGCAAGATGTGAGGAGAAGACACTGAGAACATACATCTGTTAATAGTACAACTAGAAAGTTCCTTCTCTGGAAACTACAGGAAAAAGAAACAGAGGGGGACCTAAAACATGTGGAGGAGAAAGAGAGAGGGGAATAATATGGGGAAAACATGGAGGACGCTGCAGATGGCAACAGAAAGGAGAGCTTGGGGTGAGTTGGTAGAGGGGTTTGGTGAGTTGGTAGGGGGGTCTGGGTGAGTTGGTACAGGGGTTTGGGTGAGTTAGTAGGGGGGTTTGGGTGAGTTGGCAGAGGGGTTTGGGTGAGTTGGTAGAGGGGTTTGGATGAGTTGGTAGGGGGGTCTGGGTGAGTTGGTAGAGGGGTTTGGGTGAGTTGGTAGGGGGTCTGGGTGAGTTGGCAGAGGGGTTTGGGTGAGTTGGTAAAGGGGTTTGGGTGAGTTGGTAGGGGGGTCTGGGTGAGTTGGTAGAGGGGTTTGTGTGAGTTGGCAGAGGGGTTTGGGTGAGTTGGTAGAGGGGTTTGGGTGAGTTGGTAGGGGGATTTGGGTGAATTGGTTGAGGGGTTTGGGTGAGTTGGCAGAGGGGTTTGGGTGAGTTGGCAGAGGGGTTTGGGTGAGTTGGTAGAGGGGTTTGGGTGAGTTGGTAGGGGGGTTTGGGTGAATTGGTAGAGGGGTTTGGGTGAGTTGGCAGAGGGGTTTGGGTGAGTTGGTAGAGGGGTTTGGGTGAGTTGGTAGAGGGGTTTGGGTGAGTTGGTAGGGGGCTTGGGTGAGTTGATAGGGGGGCTTGGGTGAGTTGGTAAGGGGGCTTGGGTTAGTTGGTAGGGGGGCTTGGGTGAGTTGGTAGGAGGGTTTGGGTGAGTTGGCAGAGGGGTTTGGGTGAGTTGGCAGAGGGGTTTGGGTGAGTTGGTAGAGGGGGTTTGGGTGAATTGGTAGAGGGGTTTGGGTGAGTTGGCAGAGGGGTTTGGGTGAGTTGGTAGGGGGCTTGGGTGAGTTGATAGGGGGGCTTGGGTGAGTTGGTAGGGGGGCTTGGGTGAGTTGGTAGGAGGGTTTGGGTGAGTTGGCAGAGGGGTTTGGGTGAGTTGGTAGGGGGGGGCCTTGGGTTAGTTGGTAGGGGGGTTTGGGTGAGTTGGCAGAGGGGTTTGGGTGAGTTGGTAGAGGGGTTTGGGTGAGTTGGCAGAGGGGTTTGGGTGAGTTGGTAGAGGGGTTTGGGTGAGTTGGTAGAGGGGTTTGGGTGAGTTGGTGGAGGGGTTTGGGTGAGTTGGTAGAGGGGTTTGGGTGAGTTGGTAGGGGGGCTTGGGTGAGTTGATAGGGGGGCTTGGGTGAGTTGCTAGGGGGGCTTGGGTGAGTTGGTAGGGGGGTCTGGGTGAGTTGGTAGAGGAGTTTGGGTGAGTTGGTAGAGGGGGTTTGGGTGAGTTGGTAGAGGGGGTTTGGGTGAGTTGGTAGAGGGGTTATGTTCCACTGGAAGATAACAAGCAGTAGTCCCCCTAGACGGCAGCTGCTCAATGGGAAAATAATGATAATTACAAAATCTCAAGTGAATTATTTTCACGGGCAATAAATATACACATTTTATAAATAACACGTTGGCGACCCGGCCTGGCATCGCCTAGCCCCTGGCGGGGAGCATCTAATTTAATTCATATAAGTAGTCATTATACATTCAAATACATTTCTCTAAGCACACAGAGTACGCATTCAGCCCCTGCTCCCGTTCCCGTTGCTCGTCTGTTTCTGAAGCTCGTAATGCCTTTTTTTTCATGTAAAAATTAAAAATTGATTTTAAACTAACTATTTCAGTTGGATCCATGGAAGTGAGAACAACATCTGTACAAAATTTCATCTCAATTGGATGGACCGTTCGGGAACACATAAAGGACACACATGCAAAGAAACATTCTCTTTTATATATATAAGTAGATATAGTATAAAAAATAAAAGTAGATTGTTCCCTTTCCCTCTACAAATCCACACTGTTCATAACTAATTTCTGGTTTAATCAGGGAGTGAGTTCCCTTGGAGCAAGATGGCGGGACATTTATTCGTCTGTTTCTGAAGCTCGTAATGCCTTTTCTTTCGTGCTTGAGGAAAAATTATTGATTTTAAACTAACTATTTCAGTTGGATCTGCGGGAGTGAGAACAACATCTGTACAAAATTTCTTCTCAATTGGATGGAACGTTTGGGAATGCATAAAGGACACACAAACAAACAAACATTCTCTTTTATATATAAAGATAAACAGGTTGCCATATCCCTTTAGCATAAGTAAAAGTAAAGAAGCTTTTTGCATGCCTTAAGATGCACTGAGCATATGGTGCTAGACCAATATTTACATAGACCAATATTTCAAAAGATCAATTGTCACTCGAGGTAATCAGTATCACACCAACTGACTTTTCCTTCCCAAGACATTTCCTGGTGCCTATGTTAGGCAGGGTCGAACCTGGGAGCCAAGGTCCATTTTTTGATGTGCCACATTGCAGATTCAAACCTGTGACTATTGGGTCAGCAGGCAAACATCCAGGACTACACCACTGTACCTCCCATTCTTTAGCATGGTCTAACTAAACATAATAAGTGCAATCACACACGACATATTGATTGGTACACAAGATGAACAAAACAATCACACATAGTGAGTTTTTTTTTTGGTGACAGAAAGAGTGACGATGAAGGCAACTACTTACAGGAATAAATAAGTGCTGGAAAAATGGGCTCGTTCCTTGTCTGCGCTGTCTCAACTAGCATCTTCAGTGGGCCCTTGGGACAGAGAACAGCAACTAGATCTGAAAATGAAAAAGAAAGTATTTTATAAAGTATAGTAAAGGATCCTTTCACATGCCTTAAGGTGCACTGGGCATACCATCCTGGACCTATATTTTTACAGACTAATTGGTTCTCCCTCAGTGGGTGAAGTGGTCAGTATAATGTTGACTCCTTCACTTCCCAATACATTTATTGGTACCCATTTTACTCTGTGGTTGACATGGAAACCCAGGTCAATTTGTAAAATTAGACTCACCCCTATGCAGATCGAACCCATGACCACCATGCTGGCAGGCGGTTGTCTATCTAGCCACGAAGCTACCGACGGCTCCCCAGAAAGAGTATGACCAGACAAAACTGTACTCTTCCTTTCTTTACCTTTTGTTAACTCTTCTGCCTCAAGAGAAGTGAGCAGCTGGCAGATGAGGCTAGAAGGCTGAAAATAAAGAATATTGACATGGAACAGCTGCAGTGGGTTATCTGTGGTCGGTGACTGACTGGTTCTAGGGCTACCTTCATCGCACTTAGTATTCAAATTTACTCCTTTGGCAGGTCACATTATGAGCACCATGATCCACAGTAGGGATAGGAATGTAGAAAGTAGAAACATCCAAATCCTGTTTATCAGTATATTTGGTTTATAGCAGGTAGCGGTTATAATTCTACACACACCCTTGTCTGGAACCCACAAGGCAAATATAACAGTGGGAGACCCAAAACACATCTTTCCAGTCGTGTTATCCAATGATTCGTTTCTCATTATATGACCAAAAACACAAGGGAGTATTGTTTGTGAACAGAGATGAATACTGGGTGGACATGGAGGAAACTGCAGGAGATAGCAAAAGGTTAGACAGTTGGCGTGGGTTGGTTGAGGCAACTATTGCCCCAATGGAGGGATAAAGGACAGAAGAAGAAAAGTTATAATTATCTGGGTTAATGAGTAGAGACGTGAGGTCATGCAGTCACATGAAAGACACAACAAAAAGCACAAGTAGAGTTGTTCAGAGGACAATATTGACATCCAGGATTAGAATTCAAGGGATAATGTAAGGTATTTCTAGGAGGAATAGTTTTCATTATAAATCACAGTAGGTTTAGGCAGCTGACTCCTGATGCTGGTCCTAGAGGGGCACATCTGCTGCAGAATTGCCCAAAGTCCTCAAAATTAGAGGCAAAGTGGAACTGCCTGTAGAGCATGGACTACCTCCTACCATGATTAAATACATGCACAGCATGCATCATTGTCATGGGAAAATATTTTAGTGGTATAAATTTTCTTCCAGATATTTTATAGTGTCAGCACACAAGTTTATATATAGTACTAGTGTAGAAGAGGTGTGAAGATCTAGGATCACATATGCTAGTTGGCAAGTCACTTGATGATGATACATACATACATATGCGTATATCATCATACTTACACACACAAGTTCAGGCACAATCAGAGATGCACAAGTGCATATATATTTTTGCAGTTGTTGTTTTGAGTGTTTCTGCAAGTATGGCTGAGAAAACAAACATATCACATTTTATAATTCGACCTACATGAAACAGTAAATGAACACACAATAGTACATATGAAGCTAGATAAAAGGAAAGACACATGCACAGATACAAGCGAACATTTCAACAAAAGACTTTACCAATGAAGAAAAATATGAGAATACTCAGCCAGAAAACTGACATATCACAATCACAAATAAATAATCCATGTTTCAACGAATACCACAAACAAAGCCCCAAGTTCAGGAAAAAAAATAAGGAAAGGCAGAACAAGGATGTTGAAAAACAAAACAGAACTTGTTGTGAAAAGAAAAAAACGGGCGAAAGAAAAATGCAGGTGAAAGAAGAATGAAGGAAAGCTACATGAATTAGACTTAAATGTCACTCTTACCCCAAATCACTAACGCGGCAAGCACAGACCACGTGGTCCAGTTTGGCATGTACTTGATGAACGTGAGGGCCACTAAGGCACTAATTACAATGAGATAAGCTTGTTGCAGAAGCAATGGGCCCTTCCAGTGGATGCAGAACAGACCGCCAACACCAAAATTCCACATTATAATGGCCACAGTAATGTAGTCCATAGGCACATTAAAGGCACGGAGCATTTGTCTGGAAGTAATAAACATCTAAGTCTGTTCAGAACAAGTTAAAAGTTAGTTGCATTTTCTTTAGGAGGTGTCGTAGTCAGCGCCAGCATTTTTTGTTGTTTGCAAGTTAATAGACAATGTTTATATTCAGTAGTTTACCAATGCTTTCTGAACTACAGACGCTCATGCCACCGAAATCAACACAAGAAGGTTTGCGCCGGCAGACAAGTACAAATACTTGATGAAATGTTGGTAGATATGTTTATTGTTGATATTGTTAGAGCCCTGTCTGTCCCTGATGCTCACTCTTGTATGACTTGAACAGTTGGGTACTTCTTATTTCATTTTCCAATAAAGTGTTGCCTTGCAACCAGCCGATGCCAAGGCCTGTGTAGACTTGTTCATGACTGGTTGCTTTTTGTAAATAAAGTCTCACACCAATTCTCCATAGTCGCCCCCTACAACATGCATGGGAGGTTACAGTGTAACTATTCTTTGCTTCACTTATGGACCCCAGTTACATATAGGCAACTTCAGTACTAGGAAATGACTTTCTTCCATCTCAGTTGGCAAGCAGCAGACTCATCGAGGTCATGCTCGGGAGCTCTTTGAGTGGTGTGTGTACGACTTGGGTGCTGATTATCTATCACCATCATGGAGAATTGCTGTGATTCTCTTGCAGTCTTGCAGCATAGAAAGTTTGTAGTCCCCAGCAGGTTTCATCACCATAGTCAACTCCGCCTTCGTTAGCCATACTGAGTGTCTTTGTCTCAGGATCTCCTGCTGTGGAAGTGAAGAGGTCTTGGTCAATTACAATACCTGATCTTGGCATATCAGCAACTCTGCATTCTACCTGTCCCTTGTTTACCACATGAAAAAACATGTAACTGCAACCTCCATGGATATTCTACGGAAATGGTCTGTCTTCTTTGTCAAGTGCCTTGCCAAATGGCTTTCTATTGTTACTTATCAAATCATGTACTGACAACAGTCCATGTTATTCTTATCTGAACAGAAAACCTTAATGCAAACACCAGTAATGGTACACATGCAACAATAGCAGCTTGTGGTAGTCAGTTAAGAATACTGAGTGGAATATAGAAACTTGCCTTATGCATGGGATTACAAGATGAGTTTAAAAGACAAGAAGATTGTCTTCATTGCACTAGGTTTTATCCCATATGGCATGGCCTCTTTCTGCAGGGCGACCTACCGAAAGCGTCGCACAAAGCATGAACTCTGTAACTCCAGTGATGACCCCCCGGGAGTCTCCAAGAAAATTGCAGTCATGAACCAAACGGAATTAACACACAATCTTCAGGAGTGCAAAGCAGGCAACGTAACAACTTCATCACAGAGACTCCCTTTATACAAGGGAAATACTAAGTTAAAATACTCAATGGAAACATTAAATGAGTACTCCTGTATGCATCAGAAACATGAAGGACTACAACATTTACTCATAAACTTCAAACAGTCATTAACTGGTGCCATCACAGAACAGAAGGACCAAAATGGAATGAAAGATTCACCGTCGTGGAGCTCACAGAGAGAACTAGATAACCACCAGTAAGTCAAGAGGTGAGGAAAAGATGTGGGCGCTGGACAGGACTCACATTAAGAAAACCTGAAGAGTTACCTAAGAACTCCTTTGTCTGGAACACACAGAGAAAATTAAATAGACGGAGACCTAAAACACATGAAGGATATGGACCATCATCATCATCAAGTGCCATGCCAGGTGGCGTAGGTGTTCATGGCTCTCCACAGGTCTCGGTGTTTGATGTTCTGGATCAACTCTGCTGAAGATATTCCTCCATGCCACTGTCTCAATCCATCCAGCATCATTTCTCTTGGTCTGCCTCTGCCTCTCTTCCTCTCGATTTTTCCAGTCGTCACGGTGTTCTCCAATGCCTCTCTTCTCATCACATGATCAAAGAAAGCTGTTTTGTCTCTTTCTTATTGTTGTACATAATGTTCTAGTTTCATTCGCCTCTTTCATGCAATCATCGTTAGTTACTCTGCCAGTCCAAGGAATTCGCAAGATTCGTCTTAGGAACCACATCTATATTGCTTCCAAGTTCTTCATAATTTGTTCATTTACATTCCAAGATTTACTGCCGTCCAGCAAAACATGTTCTATATAGCACTACAGAATTAATTTTTAGACCTAAATTTTGTGACCACCCATCCAATGTTTTTAATTTATCTTGCATATTATTTTATGTGTGTGACAGGAGGACAATATCATCAGTGAAGTCCAGATAATGAAGCTGCTCTGTCAGAGTCCAATGAATATCATTTTCGGCTGAAGTTACTGCCGTCTTCATAATCCAGTCTATAGCCAGTAAGAATAATAAAGGTGATAAAAGACATCCTTGTCACACTCCTATTTTTATTTAAAACATATATGTTGGTTCTCCCCTATGAAGAACTCTGTATTTTATCTCTTTATATGTTGCCCTCTGTAGGTTAATAATTTTCGGTGGGATCTCATCAATTTCCAAAAGGATTCACTGTACCTTAATCCATGAACAATGATATTACAAAGGATTATCACAGTATAAAATATGAGCCATTATGTATAATAAGAATATACTTACTCTAAGTAAATATAGGAGAAGAAAAATAACAGCATCACTGAAGACAACATTAACCATCCATTGATGACCTAGAAAAGAGTTATGTAATGTCAGTCAAATGGAAATGGTGTCAACAAGAAAATCTGGCAGAGGTGTAAAATGTACTGATCACTGTGTAATGATAGTGGAATTAGTTGTTTCTTCTGCCTTGGAATACATTTTATATTCTTCAGTAATAAAAACTACAACTCTGCAACGTGTCCATTTTTAACCCTTTACAGGGTGGAGCGGCCATTTCCGTCCGATACGTTAAAAGGGCAAAACGTCTCAAACCGGCCGATACTATTATGCATTGTAAAAACGCGATCTCTCGGCTTTCCGATACTTCCGACAGCTACTTTCGCTTTCGCCGATAGCTTGACAATGTGGCCACCATTTGTAAAGCGTGTACAATGAATTTGAACGGACTTTTACGGACTTTTTTTTATAGTTTTCGGGGTTTTTACGCTGTTTTTCAAAAAGGATTTCGGCGATTCTTCAAGTGATAGCCGAGATTTCGCTCTGTTCAATTTAAGTGACACTAAAGGGCACGAAGTTGACTATTAATCGGAGCTAGATATCAGTGCAAAGCATTACTTTGCATTAGCAGTCTGAGTCGGACTTTAAAGAAAGTGATTATGATTCTGAAAATGTGTTTGTAAACTGCCGTATAGATGACGGAAAATCACAAACAACATGCTGTATTTCGTAAATATTTGTGTTCATATATGGATTACCGACAACAATCACGTGAGTAACATAGTCTGCATGCTTTTCCCTTCATTGTGTTGTTTATTTAACTAAAATCGGTCGACTAACACCTTATTTGTGATGTTTTTACTAACGCGATCCGAAATTTTACCGAACCTGAAAAAATCTTGCCCGTTCAGGGCTACAAAACGGACAAGCGTCTGCCCTGTAAAGGGTTAAGACTGTAATGAAGCTCTATGATGAGTAATATGTGTGTACACTTGTGAGGGTGATGATGATGAAGGAAGGAAGATTAAGAGGAAGAAGGAACAGATGAGAAAGAGGAGGAAGAGAAGAAGAACAGGAGGAGGAGGAAGAAGAGGGGGAAGATTTGCTCACAAGGAAACAGGATTTAATGTGGGAAATGGGTGCCATGGATTGCCGCTCTAATTGTCAAAGAGCGATACTGTCATCTTCACCAGTGTATTCTAATGATGAAGTTCACTCTCTAACTGCCTGTCATATGGCACTAATCATATACTTGTTGACAAACAGTATTTATAAGTGTCGAGTGCTTACCATCATCAAGTGCCTTGTCAAAAGAAGTGGGGAATTATGTTCTCTACATCTCGCAATCTCCAGCAGAATTTATAAATTTATGTACTGATATTTTTTCCAGCTCATGTTAAGAGACGTAAGAATCTGCTCTTGTTGTCTCTCTCTCTCTACCTTTTTTCCCATTAATCTTTGCACGTTAGAATATCATCCAGCTGTTTCTTTCCTCATAATGTGCAACAATTCTGTCTTATTCTGAGGTTTATGATAAGTTGTCTATGTATCTTAGCCATGTCCAAGATACTCAGAACAGAAACAAATTACTTTGGCCTACACCCGCATCTTTTGGTCATCTTGTTAGAATGCAACACCATCAACTACAAGCACTAGCCCTCCATCCAAGAAGATCTGTTACAAGAGCAAGAGGATGCCTGAGAAGAAAATGCATTGACGTCACCATAGACATTATATAATCATGCAAAATGACACTATCCAGTGCCACCCATCGGACACTGGAGCATCAACTATTCCTCCCCATGATGCTTGACTGCAAAAGTGGAAGACAATGAGGATGATGATGTTGAAGATGATCTTTGAAGCCACAAAAATATGGTTTTACGGAAGAATGCTGAAAATGCCTTGGACAGCCAAAAGGAATAATCTATGTTTTGGCGAACAAGCCTTCATCAAAATATACATCATCATCATTTAGTGCCTTGCTGGGTGATCAAGCTTCTCCACAAATTGCAACCTCCGATGGCATGAATCAATTCTTGTGGTGACTCCCTTCTGTGCCATGACACAAGACTGTCAAGAATTTTCTCACTGCAGTCTTCCTCTATCTGTCTTTCCACAAATCTTTCTGGTTGTCACAACACATTCCAATTTTAGTCTCCTCATAATGTGGGACACCAAAGTAACTATCATTTCCGTTTTTTTTTTTGGGGGGGGGGGGGGGGTGTGGGTGAACTGTTGTGGAACTTCTTATTTGCTCATGATAGCTTTTCACCACATCCTTTTTTTGTGTGTAATTGTAATTTTGTGCAGCAGACTAATACTTCATATTTTCTAATTGTTTCCATTTCCACGACTCAACCACATCATGCATATACGTCACCTCTGAGTTAGAGGAGTACATAACTGGATGTGTCACAGCCAAGTAGAATTACAGAACCCATTTCATGTATATATGTGACCTCTGAAATAGAGGGGTGCATAACTGGGTGTGGCACAGTCAAGCAGAAATATAGAACCCATTTCATATATATATATGTGACCTCTGAAATAGAGGGGTGCATAACTGAGTGTGGCACAGTCAAGCAGAAATACAGAACCCATTCCGGCACATTTAATGTATGATGCTAGACCCATCAGCCCTCGAAGGGTCATGTGGTCAGTATTGCACCGGCAACCTTCACTTCCTAAAACAGTTCCTGGTACCTGTTTTAGGCTGGGTCGACCTGGAAGCCTGTTTCAGTTATGAAAATGGAGGTCAGTACGGCCGAATGGATAAAAACACTGACTCTTAAACTTCCAGCCATTTGGACTACAATTCTGACTTCTTGTCCTTGACTTGGGAATGTAAAATACAAGCACCTCACAAGTCGGAGTGTCCTCGCCAAATGGCAAGGGATACTGGCAATAGGGAAAGCTAACCCACACCCACAAATCAGTCTAGTGGGGACTAAACTCGAGTTCAAAGCAAGCGGGGGGAAAATATGTCAAAATCCGCCCAGATGTGAATTCACACCCATGATCACTGGGCCTGCAAGAGAGTAATTAATGCACTCACCTCTTGGGACGAATGAATAAGAGGATTTTAACTTCAGGGAGCAGCACTTACTCTGTAAAATCTGTATTTGTACAACAGTAACAGGAGCACTGTCATAACAATAATCACCGACAGCATGATAGTAGCATTGGCTGTCGACTGCCACACAATGGTGACTGGGTCTTCTGTCTTTTCGTGGAATGGTGTGTAGATACTGGAGAAATAAAACAGGTATAAATAGATGTGTTTCCATCACATAACAAATGCTTAACTTTATCTTCTTCTTTCGTATGCTTGAAATTTGTCTACATCTGTAATGTTGTCTCTTGTATGAACTTCACTGTCTTGTTCAGTTCACTCAGTGGTCCATAGAGCTTATCTTCCACTGTTGTTTCTCTAGGCTAGAGCCCTTTTCCATGCTTGAGGCATATTGGATGTATGATGCTATCTATCAAATTTTTAGCTAAACTTGATCGGTGATGCGGTCGATATCATGCCGGTCATCTTTCTTTGCTAGGACATGCCCTGGTAGCCATTTTAAGCTGGGTTGACCTGGGAGGTCAAGTCAATTTTTTAAAATTCCCGCCTCAATGGGAATTTGGTCACATGATCACAAGGCTGACAGTCAAGTGTACTAGCCACTGTGGTTCCTTTTGTCTCAGGTACGTGCTATATGTTACCTAACTCAGTCTGTTATTAATTTAACATTTGTTAATTTACTACATTTACCCCAGACAGTTGTCTGGCCAGATAGCTACAATGCAGTCCCCCATTAGGGAGACTCGGGTTTGAATCCTCAGTAAGGTGATAGATTTTTTTCTGTCGAGAGCAAGAAGAAAGCTCTAACCTGCACAGGTCGAGGTGACTGCAACTAGTCAGGCAACCTCAATAATCCCCCAATCCTATACTGCATTTGTGGTATTATACGCAGTAATGACAGACAGTTATATTAATTTCCTTTCAGCCAGGTATTTATTAAGGTTTTTAAAAAAAAAGAGTTTCTGTTAAAGCTTCAGTGGCAAAATGGCTCAAATGTCTGTTTCCAACTTCTATAAGACTTGGTATGCATCGTGGTGTTTACAAAATAAGACTCGGGGAGCTGCATGGTCTCGAGGTACGGTGTCCGCCTTGAGTGCTGGAGGTCCCGGGTTCAAGCCCCGGTGATGCCGGGATTTTTTCACGTGGACGTCTAGTAATAAAATTCCCCTGGTCTCTTGGTAGTGAGATCGGAAGCCCGTGTGTATTGCTGCGCACGTAAAAAATCCCTTAGCAGTTGGAAATCGAAAAAGAGTAGCCTAACGGCACTGCCCGGGCAAAATTTTGAGTTAAAAATCTACCCAAAGTATTTCAGGATCTTCGCCGGTGCTACAGAGTTCGTGCACTGAGCTGAGTTTCTCCAGACTCAGGTTTGAGTTAGGAGGAGAACGGAGCACTTATGGGTTGCACCCGTATGCCGTGATGTTGATCCATTGACTAAACTAAACTAAACTAAACTAAACTAAACTAAACTAAATAAGACTAGTATACTTCTTTGTAGCAAAAAAAAAGTCTGAAAAGTTGAGAGGATTGACTTAATTGCACCGGGTTTTATCACATATGACTCGGTCTCTTTCCGCAGGGCGGCCTGCCAAAAGCGTTGCACAAAGTAAAACCCAGTAGCTTCAGCGATGACCCCCAGGAGTCTCCGAGAAAAAATGCACCCGTGAACCGAAAGTCATAGCCCGGAATCGAACCCACAACCTACAGAGCGCGAGGCAAACAGCTTGACCACTTCGCCATGGAGACTCCCAACCCTGTAACAAACTGAACATCAAGACTCCTCAGATAAGGGTTATAAACTAGGATCCACCTGCATAGTGTGTGTGTTAAGAATCCATCTGCAGTATGAAACTGAAAAGATTAGGCTGAACAGGGCTCCGCTCAGACTAAATTTCACAATAAAATACCCACCCACGAATACGTCAGCTTTATCAGAATTTTCAGGAAATAGTGAAGGAAGGGTGTCGAGTAAGAGAACTGGCCACCCTACCTCATATATCAGGGGATAGAATATATGAAAGCCTAATACTTCACACACTCCAATGACAGTAGTTGCTATAGGACTACCTGTACCTTTTCCCCCCCACACACACACACACACAATAGTTATGCTATCTGTGGTTACTGTAAAGTTGACTTTTGCATGACGGTTTTCCTCCATTTATTCTTAGCGCTACAGCTTGGGCTGGCTATCCCATCCCATAGAAAACTTGAGCAATCAAATCACACCAAACATGAAGAAGTCTACAGATGAGGAAAGCAGTGCAACTCCCTAGACAGATTTCTGCAAATCAAGAGTTTGGGGAAAGAAGCTTGTGCTGATAGGACACACATTAGGAAAATCTGAGACTAGTGTAACTGCAGTCATTTCACTGGACCCCGACGGGGACACAAACTAAAGGCAGACTTAAAACACACGCAGAAGAGATCCAGAGACAAGAGGTGAATGATATGGGGAGAACATGGAGCAAGTTGAAGGAGATAGCAAAGACAGAGTGGCTTGACATAAGTTTGTTGACAGCTTATGCTCCAAAAGGGGATAAATGACAGAAGAACAGGAAGAAGAAGAATAGTAGGTTACAGTGTTGCTATTTCTAACAGCCTTTCCTTGGCACACAATCTTGAGAATCACCTGGTATTCATTTTATAAAGCTTGCTCAACCCTGAGATGTAACTGGCATACGATGTCATAACATGACACCTTGGGTAAATGGTGCTAGCCTGAGATGTAACTGGCATACGATGTCATAACATTATACCTTGGGTAAATGGTGCTAGCCCCATATTGACCAATCAGCACCCAATGGGCGATTCGGTAACTTACCAATCTTTGCTTCCCTTATGGGCTCTGATAGCACATGGGTGCTGCATTCCTCTTGGTATATATATTTTCTGGACAACCGAAACCCAAATGTGGCATAAAATCAACAAAGAACACATTCACGGGACAACAGGTCCTACTTACAGATACACATTGGTGTCCGTATAGTATGTGATAGTTGTGATAGTCGCAACAACAACGATCATGCATAATGTGACTGGTACAAACAGCATGATTACGTGTCTAGAACCATACATAAATGCTTCCTCCTCTTTCTCTTCCATACTACCCTGTTTGGACTTATAAATAGACTTTTTACTGTGACCCTGTCGCTTGACCTGACTCTTCTTTCTTTGGTCTGAATTCCTATTTGTGTTTTTATCCTCGAGAGAAGGATCGTCACTCTCATCCTCTTCATATGTCCCTGGCACCTAGTAAAAATAAAAATAGAAGCCCAGATTTGCATATGTATGCTGGGCGGCAGGAAAATGACATACATGTATTTCAGGTCCCTCCGAGCACTGGATTAAAGTTGACTGACAATTAAATACCTAAAATCCATTGAGGGAACATTACCAACAGTAGGCCATTATTAAAGTTTATTGATAATTAAATACCTAAAACCCATGGAGGGAACATTATTAACTTAGGCCGGGATTAAAGTTTATTGACTATGAAGTACCTAATACCTATGAAGGGGAGGTCAGATTATAATCATGTTTTTCAGACAATTGTCATATTCGTTCAGAAAGCAATGGCAAACTACTGAACGTAACACTTGCCTAGTACATCAACAGCAGCTGAAAATGCTGGTGTTGACTGAAACGTCCCGTTAGGGATACGCAACAAAATTATCCATCTTCATTCAATTTATTTATGACTTTTCAATAAGTGACATAAATTACCATTATTTTACCTTGCAATACTGATAAAGAAATTTCTGGTTTTGTCACACCTTGCTTCATCTTTCCCTGCAGTTCTCTAAGACTATCTTTAACATGTCATTCATTCATTCATTCATTCATCATTCATTCATTCATTCATTCATTCATTAGCATGTCCTTTGCAGAACCTAGCTCCCATAACAACCTTCTGGAAAACTCAGTCGTAAGCAAGATGTCCCGTGCCTGATACTCCCATCTGGAGATCATCCACCACATCCTGCCCCCATCTTCTCTTTGGCCTTCCTTTTCCCCTCTTCCCAGGCATATACCCTTCCATTATCATTATCTCCAAACTGTCATGACATTTCAAGTGACCAAAATATTTCAATTTTCTTTGTTTTATCATCTTTAGTAGCCACACCAACCTTCTTCAATATTCAGATCTTGTCACATGGATGCATTTGTTCTTTTCTTTACCCAAGATATTCTTAGAACCCGCTTATAACATTTATATTCAAAGACATTTATGTACTGTTCAGCTTGTTTAGTAAGTGTCCAGGTCTCATAGGTATCCATATTTAATCATGGATACAGTGGTATCCATTATTAAAAATAATAATAACACTAGATGTCTCAAAGTAGTTTCTGACTATGAGTCTGTCATGTGATAGACACATTTTGTACATGTCTGTCATGTGATAGACACATTTTGTACGAGTCTGACATATACCATACACATTTTGTATGAGTCTGACATGTGACATACACATTTTGTACGTGTCTGTCATGTAATAGACACATTTTGTACTAGTCTGTCATGTGACAGACACATTTTGTACGAGTCTGACAGGTGACATACACATTTTGTACATGTCTGTCATGTGATAGACACATTTTGTACGAGTCTGACATGTGACATACACATTTTGTACATGTCTGTCATGGTATAGACACATTTTGTACGAGTCTGTCATGTGATAGACACATTTTGTATGAGTCTGTCATGTGATAGACACATTTTGTATGAGTCTGTGATAGACACATTTTGTACGAGTCTGTCATGTGATAGACACATTTTGTACGAGTCTGTCATGTGATAGACACATTTTGTACGAGTCTGTCATGTGATAGACACATTTTGTACGAGTCTGTCATGTGATAGACACATTTTGTACGAGTCTGTCATGTGATAGACACATTTTGTACGAGTCTGTCATGTGATAGACACATTTTGTACGAGTCTGTCATGTGATAGACACATTTTGTACGAGTCTGTCATGTGATAGACACATTTTGTACGAGTCTGTCATGTGATAGACACATTTTGTACGAGTCTGTCATGTGATAGACACATTTTGTACGAGTCTGTCATGTGATAGACACATTTTGTATGAGTCTGTGATAGACACATTTTGTACGAGTCTGTCATGTGATAGACACATTTTGTACGAGTCTGTCATGTGATAGACACATTTTGTACGAGTCTGTCATGTGATAGACACATTTTGTAGGCCTGAATGCATGTCAGAATTTATGGCCTCTCTTTCACTCAATTAGTGAGATGATAATCACAGGCGTCAAACCCTCATTTGAATGTGCTCATAACATTATCAGCTCAGCTCAGCTCACTGCCTGCTAGTGATATCCTGTGCTGTTCATATTTCTCGCATTCCAATAAATCATTATCATCATCAAGTGCTATGCCAGTAGGCGTGGACCATGCTGGTTCATCATCTCACAGAGTCACCAGTCTCAAATCAGGTCTGTGTTCTTGTCCCGCCCTTGCCATACTGTCAAACCATCAAGGTATTTATCCTTTTGTCTTCCGCTTGCTCTCTCCCCATCAAGTTTGCCAGTTGTCACTAAATTTTAAAGTCTATTTCTCTTCATAACATGTCCAAAAAATCTTGAATGTCTGAGTATAATTCCCCAATCAATCTCCATTTCTCTTTTGTCTCCAGGACTGTCTCCTTTGATTTTATGTTCCTCCTTGGTATTCTTTGCAGTTTTCTCAAAAACCTAATCCCCACCGATATTAGATGTTTCTCAGCTTGTCTATTAATTGTCCATGTCTCACACTATATAAATAAACTAACAACAAATCCACTTCAGATTCAAAAGGTCGCTTAAAAGTCGACAGGGTCAACTTCATTGCACCGAGTTTTATCCCATATGGCTCTGTCTCTTTCCGCAGCACGGAAAGCGTCGCACAAAGCACAAACTCCGTAGCTTTTAGCGACAACCCACAGGAGTCTCCGAAACATTTAACTCGTAATCCACTTCAGATTCACTACCTCATTACCTTTTCCACAAGTAAACCATATCATATCATATCTTTGCAGCAAGATGTTGGGGGAAATGCTGTTATTTTAACATATTCTACTTGAATCTAGAGTGACAGAATCATCTACTCACTGTCAATTTCCTACCACACTCTTTAGATCTCATACATCTTCGGAAAGGCCGACGTGAGGCAAATCCATCTCCAGCATCAAGACTGTTACACATGAAACCATCTGACTCTGTGGATGAGCTGCTCATCCCAGGTGAGCAATGGCTAGTATTGTCTGCACACATGGTCCTACAATTCTTCCTAATGCAGAGGTAACAAGATCATTATGTTTAAAGAACACACATACACATGAGCAAAGATTCAAAGACATAATGCGGTGATTAAAATCTAAAACAGTTTTTATTATCATACTTATAACATGATTATGTAAGACAAAATTGCAAAACTTTTGTTATTTCTGGGATTTAGGTTATTTTGTGGTCCTTGGCTGTCCCACTAGGTTAGTTCAGTTATAGTGATTTCATTATCGTCCGCGACCTGATTCGAAACCGGAAATAATATTCTGTGTCTTTGCAGAAGGATCCATTGTTATAACCATGTTATAAAAATAGCTATGAAATTACCCTGCATGATCCGACATCATTCATTCATTCAAATATCCCGTGACAATAACAAACGCCATTTTAGTTTCTGCAGAATAGGTCAGTCTAATATTCTGTGCATAGTAACTGGTTGAAATTATCTTTGTTTTTAAAATAATTTCAAGTATTTGGCATAGGGTAAGTAATTTATTTTTTTCTGGCACTGTTTACAGAAAGTAATTAATTATAGAAATTTTAGATGTATTTTCGAATTTTACATCCATTTTTACATACATTTGGAAAGTTTCATCACTTAATTTGCTCGAATTGTGACTTACGGAGATGTTGTGAATGGAAATCCAAAATGGCAGCTTCTCGCGTATCGAATGGACTGACATGTATACTTTTTGACACTCAAAACGTGCAATTTGAACTACTAAAGTTAAAAAGAATATAAGTGTAAAGATTATTAATGATTTATCTGTATACTTTTACTATTTTTATTTATCACTTAACATGATGGAACAAATTTTCGAAGGCAGCAGTTTTCATATCTATCTATGACCCATCTGAGACAATCTCGCACAGATTGGCAGTACAGTTTCTTTTAGAATTAAATGTAAATGAGAAAATATGCTTAGATGAGTTTTATTTTTAAATCTGCAGCATTTGTCTTGTATTTTTGCATCTCTCTTTATTGCTCTTCAAAGGAAGTGTCTAGGGGCTGAGTGGTCTTGAGATATGGTGTCCGCCTCAAGTGCTGGAGGTCCCGGGTTCAGGCTCCGGTGACGACCGGGATTTTTTCACGTAGACTTCTAGTAACAAAATTTCCCCTGGTCTCTGGCTAGAGAGATCGGATGCCTGTGTGTATTGTTGCACATGTAATAAATCCCTTGGCAGTTGGGAACTGAAAAAGAGTAGCCTAACGGCGCTGCTCAGGCAAAATTTTGAGTTAAAAATCTACCCAAAGTATTTCAAGATCCTCGCTGATGCTACGGAGTTCATGCACTGAGCTGAGATTCTCTGGAGTTAGGAGTAGAACGGAGCATTTATGGGTTACACCCGTGTGCCGTGATGTTGATCCCTCGACTAAACTAAACTAAAACTAGGTAGTGTCTGTTGGAGACATTTTTCAACATGGATCCCATCATACTTAGAAAATGAATTGTCATGGCGACATCATGCCTGGTCATTTTAAGACTACATTTTTAAGTGTTAATGTTGCATTACTTTGATTGTTTTTTAAATTGGATATTTACAAATGAGTACTACAGCTACATAGGCCTTGCAAAACCAAATTCAACGGTACCTCAATTAAGCCTGTATGTCAATTCTAAGCGGAGTTATTGAGTGTCATTATCTTGAACAAAGAAATACTCAGGAACCTGCTTATTGAGCTTCTTGCTACTATAACTTTTTGTTATTATACAATTATCTTAGCAACCATATATCACTACAATCGGGGTAGCGACATAACTGCTCATGTCCTCTATAGTTAGTAATTAATGAATAATAACTGGCGGCCATTGTTAATTGCTAATTAGGTCACTGCACATCTTTTTGAAAAAGGAAAGTAGCCGCTGGGTCCATAGCATTACTCTGCATAATAAAATATACATCTTGCAAGACTTGTAAGCTGACATTAATAATACGCAGGGTAATTAATGAATTAGTAATTAATTAGCGGCCACTTTTAATCACTAATTAGGTCACGGGGAATCATATCTAAAAATAGATGGCATGGGCAGTTAGGGCTTGTTGTCCCTGAAAAATTTTTTTTTTCAAGATCCCCATACTCAAATGTGGATATCTCCGCTTAGAATTGACATACAGGCATTGTTGAGGTAATGTTGGATTTGATTTTTCAATGCCTATCTATCTGTGGTGGTCTCATTAGTAAATATCCAAGTTGAAAAACATGATCAATATACCTAACTTAGTTAGGTATAACTAACTTAGGTATAATATTAATAACTATAACATAACTAACTTAAGTAGTTAGTATTAGTATTAATAGTATTAGCGGGAGCCTCCATGGCAAAGTGGTAAAGCCATTTGACTTGGGCTCCGAAGGTTGTGGGTTCGATTCCGGGCTGCGTCCTTCAGTTCACAAGTCAAATTTTTTGGAGACTCCTGTGGGTCGTCGCTAGAGCTACGGAATTCGTGATTTGTGCGACGCTTTCCGTCGCTGCAGAAAGAGACAGAGCCATATGGGATAAAACCCGGCGCAATGAAGTCGACCCTGTCGACTTTTAAGCGACTTTTCTTCTTTTTTATTAATAGTAATGTAATAGTATTATTAGTAGAGCGTAAGTAAGTGTTGTTGCGAGCTTTGAGCTAAGTTCGCCCTCTATTGCGGCAGCGTGTCGACCTGGCATGACATCCACTGGTGTTGTTGAATATTTACATGTATATTTATGTCTGCATCTAAAGATGAGTGACAGTGAGGATATGAATGAGATACATGAACCAATGGCAGCAGAGACAGAACCTGAACCCTCATTAGATGAAATTGCTTGGGCTATAAAGAACCTGAAGAATGGTAAAACACCTGGATGTGATGAGATACCAGCTGAACTAATTAAAGCGGGAGGAGAAGAAAGCATACACATATATCATGCATTATGTACAAAGATTTGGAAATATGGTATATGGCCAAATGATTGGAAGAGAACTATCTTCATTCCAATACCAAAATAGGGCAACCTGAAATTATGCACCAACTATAGAACTGTTGCCCTGATCAGTCATGCAAGTAAAATTCTACTAAAAGTCATAATGGGAAGACTTTGTAAGAAAATGGAAGAAGAGATTAACGTAGTTCAAGCTGGATTTAGACAAGGAAGAGGAACAAGAGATCACATATTCAACATGCGTTTAATAATAGAGAAGTGCAGAGAATTTAATGTAAACCTATTCTCATGTTTTGTGGATTATTCAAAAGCATTTGACTGTGTACAACATCAGAAACTTTGGGAAATCATGAGGAATATGGGCTTTCCATCACATGTAGTACAACTCATAAAAATGCTCTATCTAGACCAACAAGCAGCAGTTAGAATAGATGGCGAGGCATCAGATTGGTTTGACATCAAGCAAGGAGTCCGTCAGGGCTGCGTGCTGTCACCCTATTTGTTTAACCTGTACGCCGAAAATATAATGAGAAATGTAAGAGATGATATAAACAGGGAGCTATATGATGCCCTAAATATTGGTGGTCATGACATACCGGAGATTCGATATGCTGATGATACAGTATTACTATCCACAACACAGAATGGCATAGAAAACCTAATAGCTTCAACCCAATTGAATAGCTGAAAATCACAACTTATATCTTAACATAGCAAAAACAAAGATAATGCATACAGATAAAACTACTATGGAGAAAGAAATATACATTAATGGGGAAAAATTGGCGGTAGTGGAAAATTTTGAATATCTTGGTTCATTGATTACCAACAACGGTGACACAATGAAAGAAATTAAACGGCGACTATCAATTGCTCTTCAAAGACTAAAACAACTGAATAATTTATGGAGTGGGACAGATAGAACTACACAAATTAGATTTTTAAGCGCATGCATCTTTCTCATTGTAACATACGCCTGTGAGACATGGACACTTACTAAACAAGCTGAACAGGCATAAACGCCTTTGAATATAAATGTTATAGACGAGTTCTAAGAATATCTTGGGTAAAGAAAAGAACAAATGCATCCATACTTCAAGAGTTGAATATTGAAGAAGGTTGGCTATTAAAGACGATAAAACAAAGAAAATTGAAATATTTTGGTCACTTGAAACGTCACGAAAGTTTGGAGAGAACAATAATGGAGGGGTATATGCCTGGGAAGAGAGAAAGAGGAAGGCCAAAGAGAAGATGGGTGCAGGATGTGGCGGATGATCTCCAGATGGGTGTATCAGACGCGGGACATCTTGCTTATGATCGAGAGGTTTTCCGGAAGGTTGTTATGGGAGCGAGGTTCTGCAAAGGACATGCTACTGAATGAATGAATCTAAAGATGTCCCGATGTTTATAATTATATTTACGTCTGCATCTAAAGATGTCCCAATGTTTATAATAATATTGTAGGAGGCGAACAATTTAACAATGGCAGCTGGTGGGAGAGTTCAGTTTACCGCCAGTGGAATTACGACGTCAAAGAGTTATTTAGTTATTTATTAATTTTCTCCTGTCCAAGTTTTCCTGTAAATGTTTAAATTGAAAGGCGGATGTTAATATAGTTTCCAAACAAACACAAAATCGCTAACACGATGAACAAAATTGATACAGTGATCGCCAAGTGACTGCATCTGAAGCCGCTATTGATTGTTGACAAATCAGAGATGCATAGCCAAAAGTGTTGGGACATTTGTGGTCAGATATGTTTCCAGTTTCATGCTTTCATGATAAATTCAAACGCGATATTCAGGGAAACTAAAACAAGATATGTTGAAAATATTAGCTAAAAGATTAATACAGGAAAGATATAAGAAAAATTGCAATATACAAACATCTGACATTATTACAAAATAGGTTTTACATGACAATGTCACAAATGGCTAGATAGTACATTACTGAAGACGAAGTGTGTGGTGCCAACAGTTTATTTTTTCTCTACTGTTATTTAAGGAGTACTTTTACAGCACGTCTTTTTATCATCTAAATGACAGTAAATACATGTTTACTTTTATCTGTTTACAGGATGCTCAAATGTGTCCTTGCTGCAACTGCAAGTAAACAGTGTTCATGTTTGTGTCATCGTTGGATCTATATATATTCTTGCATCACTAATAGCTGTACATTCTGCTCATTTTTATGTTGTCTGAATGTATCCTAGTTTCCATTTCTTCTTAAACACAACTACCTTATTATTTATTTAGCTTTTGCATCAAGGGACTTTGATGTTGGTGATGTTCAGTCAGAAGAAAAATAAAAGTCAAGAATTTGTTGGTGCTATGTTAGTGAAAATACATTAGAACAATTATACTTTACACCTGAACTTACTTTTTTTGGGGGTTTTTTTTTGTTGTTTTTTTTTTCTAAAGTTCATTAGAGTTTTCATACATTATTTTACAATTATTTCAAATAAAACTTGATCGCAGTTGCTAACTTTCAATGTTACAAAGCAAAGCATTTTATTTGTACACGCCTGCGCATTATTTAAAGGCCAAACTGTCAACTTTGTATAAAAATGTCTGTTACTAATGAAATCAATAGAGCAGGCACTAATACACAAGAATCATTATTTTTTTTTTCGCTCACTATGAACTCAAGCGTAGTCCTCACGCGTGCGGCTGCTGTTTTTCCTACTAGTCCTGCTACTAGTACTGCGGCAGTTGTTACTACTACTAATATATATATACACAGACCAACTAGCACTTGGAATCAACGACTGGCAAGAGAAGGTCAACAAGAGAGTCGAATGAAGACGGATTGTATCTGCAGCAAATAACCTCAATGGCTGGGAACGCTGAAGAAGAAGAAGAAGAAGGCAAGAACGAGACGTTAACAAACAAGTTAAACTGACCAGCGAGTTGAACGAACCCAATACGCCGCGGTCAGACGAAAAAGTGTTAAACCTGTCAGCCACTCTAACCCCTTTTGCATCATTTAAAATGTTTTGCATATCCTTTACAGGACATCGCTGTCAACATCAGCATCTTTCAGCTGTATGTTGATTTCTTGGTAAGATTACGCTCAGTAGTTTGCCATTGCTTTCTGAGCGGCCGGCTCAGTTATCCCGCAAGTCACCAGCGGGGGTCGAACCGCTCCCAGCTCTCGCCCTGCTACGAGACTCTGCGTGATAAAACGGGATTACGGAGAAAGTGTTGTAACCCCTCAGCCAGAGAGACCGGCCTTTTGCATCATACAATATGAAAATTATAGACATTCGGGCAACCTATAAGCTAGTTAGTTAGTTAGTTAGTTAGTTAGTTAGTTAGTTAGTTAGTTAGTTTGGTTGGTTGGCTGGCTGGTTGGCTGGTTGGCTGGTTGGTTAGTTAGTTAGTTAGTTAGTTAGTTAGTTAGTTAGTCGCTGTTCCAACTTCACGGCAACGAGTCGTCCCCATTATGCTCCGTTCCTGTGCCAGTGAATATCACACGAAATGTTCATCACTGCCCTATGTGAAAAGTAGAATAGACAGGAGTCTCGACAAACCAATAGCCCGCACATGTCCACTGTGCATAATGTCGCTGTCAGAATTTTTTTTTTTTTAATATTGCATATCCCTTACAGGACGTTGCAGTCAACACCCGCAATTTTCAGCTGCTGTTGATATACTAGGCAAGTTTTACGTTCAGTAGTTTGCCATTGCTTTCTGAACGATCGGCTCACATACCCCCGTAAGTCACCAACGTGGCTCGATCCGCCGCCGAATCTCGCGCAGCTGTTTTCCCCACGTGAATATACGGGATTACGAACAACGTCGTTAACCCCTTGACCAGGACAACACAAAAGGCCTCCACGGCAAATACAATGCATCGTCGATGGAAGCGGCAGTCACTAGAAAACTAGCAGCCACACATAACTGCATTTAAAGTCGAGAGGGTCGACTTCATTGCCCCGGGATTTATCCCATATGGCTGGGTCCCTTTCGGCAGGGCGGCCCGCTGAAAACATCGCACAAAGTGCGATCATAGTCAGGTTCATGTCAAGTGATAGTAAAATTGCAAGCAGCGTTTTGTTTTCTTACGTATAAACCGTATAATATCCATGCAACATATGCCATGCCCATAAGTGTGGGCTGTCATGATTTGCCACTTCACTCGATCACCAGCGCCATGGATCAGCTCAGTGTTCTTGTCTCGACCAAGCAACGTGGTCAAGCCATCCAGGTATTTACTTCTCTGTCTTCCTCTTGTTCTCTTCCCCTCGATCTTGCCAGTTGTCACCAAGTTCTCTAATTTATTTCTTCTCATAATATGTACAAAATCAGGAGCCGCCGTAGCGCAGTGGCCATATAGTCCTGAGTTCGAAGCTTCATGCAGGCAGCTGACCAGGGCTCCAAGATCGACCCTAAATTGGATACCAGGATATTTTCCAGGAGGTAAAGGTGGCCGGCGTGAATGTCATGTGTGTAAAGGGTTTCTAATTACTCACGAGACAATTGCTGTGGCAATCGGCCTGGAGCAGCGGTTCCCAAACCACGGCCCGCGGGCCACTTGTGGCCCGCCAGCTTTCAGAAAGTGGCACGCAAGGCCTCGTTATTTAATATAATATATTTTAACAATATCAAAAATGCACCCCGTCAGCGTTTCGCAACAAAACGTTATGAAGTTCCCATATCCCAGCCTTGCCGACCAATTAGAGTGCGCAAGGCGCCATGTTGTCGTCTGTTACAACTGTTTAGCAGAGTCGGTAGTATTGTGTTAAAATTATATTTTTTTCAAATAAAAATTTACCGTTAACGCCTATAAACATGAGTGTGGAAAATCTAACATCAAACAATAGTGAAAAGCGAAATGTGAAGACGTTGTCTGTCGTGAATTCAACGAAGACTTGACGGAGAAATGTATGTTTATGCCTAGCCGTAGTGGTAAACCAGTTTGCTTAATCTGCGGATTTTGCGTTTCTGTTACCCAAAAAATTTAATCTAGAACAACACTTTACGACCACACTTTCAGACATAAAGGCTCAATATCCGATCAATTCGGAGTTAAGAAAAGATTTCATAGCTAAAAAAGAAAGTTCTCTAACCAGGCAGCAGTCATTGTTCACCAGGGCTAAGGAACAGAGCAAGAGTGCTGTTGTTGCGTCGTGCGAAGTCATTTATAATTTTATAATGTTGTGGCCCGCTTAACTACCGAAAGTAGTAGATGTGGCCCTCTGCTTGAAAAGCTTGGAAACTACTGGCCTAGAGGATGCCTAAAACAATGTAAACTTCATCATGTTAATTAGGAGCCGCTTTGATGTAGATATCAGTTACATTTCATCTAAGGGGATTGGCATCTTTCTTCCCTTTCTTAAAGGCGAGAGGATAGACTTCATTGTACCGGGTTTTATCCCATATGGCTCGGTCTCTTTCCACAAGGCGGCCTGCCGAAAGTGTCGCACAAAGCACGAAATCCATAGTTCCAGCGTCGACCCCCGGAAGTCTCCAAGAAAATTGCACTTGTGAACCGAATGACAGTCCGCAATTGAAGCAATAGCCTTCGGAGCACGAGACAGGTAATTAACAACTTCGCCACAGAGGCCCCTCCCCTCCCCACTAATATTTTTCATTAATATCCTGGTCAACCCTTGTGGGTTGTAATTATGATACTATTATATGTTATAACCAGAGCTGTGGGTAAGTGATTTGTGAGAATCGATGTTTCATAATTTCCAGCTGTCACGATCCGGATACATCTTATTAGGGATAAAGACAGAATTGAAAGAGTTAAAAGAAGTAGACAACAAGGCAAATGAAACTGACTATAAAATAAAAGTAAAAGACACAGTGTAACCCAACCCCCTCTCCCCTCCTCAAAAAATAGTCAAATGACCAAACAGTTAACAACCGCCTGAAAAGAGAACGCGTAGCCACCTGGGATAGTACAACCAGGTGCAAGAAGTCGGATTCCATCCGGACTTTTAAGGAACATTTTCATTTAGTCGGGGGCAGTTGTGGTGTGTGCCCATTCGTGTGTGTGGTGGTGTGAGATGTGGGATGAGAGAGAGAGAAGGAGAGAGAGAGAGAGAGAGAGAGAGAGAGAGAGAGAGAGAGAGAGAGAGGAGAGAGAGCGAACGAACGAACGAACGAACGAACGAAAATCTTTATTTTCAAAGGGTTAAGAATTGGGCACTAAGGCCCGTCTAACATTCTGCCCTTCTTCTCTATTTCCTCTCATACATTCTTTCAGAGAGAGAGAGAGAGAGAGAGAGAGAAGAGAGAGAGAGAGAGAGAGAGAGAGAGAGAGAGAGAGAGAGAGAGAGAGAGAGAGAGAGAGAGAGAGAGAGAGAGATTATAGTGTGTCAAAAACATACCACGAGATGGACCGTGTACAGTGTTATTTATTGAAGACCACTCGGTCCTCATTGGGCACACGATGAGAACTTGATAACGCGGAGCTTGAGTGAGTGCACTCAGCTGTCTGCGGAGATTTGTTTGGTGTGTATACCTTTCGGTAATAAACTGTACGTCAGCTGTCGCCGTGAGTTGTTTTCAGTACATGTGTCTCAGCATCTTTGAGTCTGCCGTGTTAGAGGGCCATTTCATTGTTGTTTACAATTTTGCCACCCACATCATAACCCCATTAGAGCTACACATTCGTCTCTTGGCACCCGTCGTACCAAGTCGAGTTCGAAACCAACTGCTGGAGACTTGGAAGCAGACCGCATTGCGATGATATTGTTGTTATCAGGCGTCGGCCATTCAAGCAACAATGGCAAACTACTGAACTAATAATATTGTCTAGTAAATAGGTCTAGTAAATAGCCAATGAGTGCTAGAGTTAAATGCAACGTTTTGTAAAGGACATATACATTTAAATATTCAGTTTTATACATATCAGTTTAGATAGATATTGTTTTCCAACGTAAGCTATGTTTTTTTGTATAATGCATGTATAAGATAGGTTTGGCTTGCATATATTTGTGAATGTGTATATCGATTATAATCTTCTAAATGAGTATCATTTTAATTTTTGATTTTAATATATATATATATATATATATATATATATATATATATATATATATATATATATATATATATATCATCTGTCGCTAGCACTGTTCTACATCTCATCATGATCAAATGCCTGGCCGGTGGGCGTGGGCGATCATGCTTCTCCACAAATTGTGATCTCCAATGGCATAGATCAATGCTTGTGTTGACTGCTCTGAGTGCCATGTTCTCTCGCTGTCATCCTCTGTCTCTCTGTCCAAAATCTCTCCCGTTGTCACATGTCCCAGTTTTTGTCTCCTGATGATTTGGTCAAACATGATGACTAACTCTTTTCTGACGTTTGCGATGTTATCTTTGCGACTTAGTGTTCCTCGAAATGTCAAGACTGCCCATTTCGGCTGTCCAATTAATTTTCAGCATTCTTCTATAAAGCCGGCTGCCTGGCCGAGGGTTAGCAGCTTTCTCCGTTAACCCCGAATACTCTCGTGGTCAACGTGAGCGGACGAGAATTAGAAGTGGTTCGGTCACGCCAGTGACTTATGAGAGTATGGAGCCGGACTCTCAGAAAGTCGTGACGTGCTGATGAGCGTAATCTAGCCTAGGAATCAACATACAGCTGAAAGGATGCTGGTGTTGACCGCGATATCCTGAAACAGGATGGAAACGAGGGGGAAAAAATTCTTCTATAAAACCGCTACCCGTCAACATTAGCTTAAATATAGTCAACAGTATCAGGACAAATTATAATTGATTTTAAAGCATCACATTTAACTGTTCAACTGTTAACAAGCTTATAATTTTATCGGTATTAAATTGCCATTTTCTATTGTATTTATTTCGCTTATATTTCTTTCAATCAGATGTTTCTGTTTTCAGATGTCAGCCCTGAAGAGGACCTTAGAAGGACTTATCTCCTGATTGTCGTTGTGCTAGTCTACATTGCTAGATTTATATTTTCATTCTGCTTTTGTATGTTTGACAAGCATATGATTGTTTTTCACTGTCTAAGTAGTAATTGTTTTGTTGCCACATCTTTGATTTTATTTGGGAAATATAGCCTTGGGTCCACTCTTTGTTAATTAAATTTCGGCAGTTTAGTAGGACATGGTTTGTGTTATTTGGCCCATAACATGCTTTACAAATCGCTTCTTCCCAATGCATCGTTTCCTAATCACAGCTTCCATCCAATTGTAGTATATCCTGATGATGTCTCATTTACTGAACAGGCTGGGACAGACAAAACATGAGCAGAGAAATGCAGGAGACGTTTCAAGAAATATCTCCATAGTTTGAGGAGACCGCCGTTCTCCGTGGCGAAGGTGTTACCGACGCGGTTCGTGATTCCTCATACCCACGTTTGAAACACAACTGCGCGCGATTTGGCAGCAGATCGCGTTGCGCTGATATTTTACGAAACGGTATTGGTGCCGGTCGTTCAGAAAGCAATGGCAAACCAATGAACGTAAACTTACAAAGACATCAACAACAGCAAAAAATTAAAAAAAAATGCTGGTGTTGACTGCAAACGTCCTGTAAAGGATATGCAACTAACTTTTGTTGTTGTTGAGGAGACCAGCTTAAGAGTGAATCCTGACAAGACATGTAGGTTTTTATGCCCTTTGAACATTGCCATAGTAAAATCCAACCTCTCTCACGTGTATGTAACGGGAAACCCATTGAGAGAAATGGCAGACTGAAATATCTAGCAATTTTTGACCGCAATCTGCCATACAAACATTACTATATGACAAACTTGGTTAGCAGCAGTGAAGGCTATGGGAGGTCCACGTGGAACAGTGACTGCTATTCCACCTATATCATCTTGATTATCATCATCCAAACATGTCCATTTTTGAGTACTGCTTTGGTGTACTTAATCTGTCGGATAACAATGTAAAAAAAAAATAGAGAGTATCTAAAATTAAGAAATGTGAACAATACTAAGATACTCCCACTAAAACAAAGTGGCATATGCAGCGACTCCTCTCAGTCAGATTCAGACATGCGTTGCCCCAGGCTACAGCTTATCTAAGGACCACGAGTGCCATCCACATCCCCATCCATTCTTTTCTGGTACAGGATAACTGTTGGCGTAGAATGTAGGGAGTGGTGCGATGTGAGAGCAGAGTTGGAAACGAGACAGCTGAAAGATGATAATGATATCCTTGGGAAAGATTATGCAATAGTATATGTCAGCGTCCTGGGAGATAAAAGGGGACATATGACAAGGACAGGACATAAGTATGCCATGGATAGGATATAGACGGGACTAGAGTATCCATCTATAGACAGGACTTAAGGACACAGACAGGACAAGGCCCCTGAGCAACAGTACAACCTTGCACTGCATGACCTGAGACACCAGTCATCAACAGACGGGGTGAGGACAGGACGACAGCCAGAATACCGAGACATCTGACATAGCACGATTATTGTGGACCACACGAGGTCAAACACCACGTGACCACAGGACTGCGGGCTAAAGATATCAGACTGGACAGGACCATGTTAGAGGAAGGATGCGGGTGGCTTGGCGAGCGAATGTGTTGTTTGTCCATCAAGAATGATGATGACCATTCATTTCATCCAGTGGGGTTGAAGGTATGGAGCCGTGGGTTCTAAGATGGCTGATAAGGCCTATTTTGGCTCATAATGTTCTTTGACAATGTGGGCAAGGAATGCTTGACGTTTCTGGAGGAGGATTTCCTGCAGTGGTTTTTCTGTCCTGCCTTTTCTTCACAGCTCTTGCAGTCCTGGTTGCCTCACAAATGACTGCACCCTTGCGTAATGATGCACGCCACGAATTTAGGTCTCTGGCTGCAGCCTCCTAGGTGTCATGATGAATTCCAAAAGCCTTCAGTGAAATTTTCAGTGTCTTTAAAGCGTTTCCTCTGGCCACCTTGGGAGCGTTTACCACAACGCAGTTCGCTGTAAAAAATTCGTTTAGGGAGCCTGTGATCTGGCATGCGAGTCAAGTGACCAGCCCAGCGAATCTGATTCTTCATCAGTAGAGTGTGGATACTGGGCATGGATGCTCTTTCTTGGACTTCAGTGTCTGGAATCTTGTCTTGCCATTTAATCTTCAGTAGCTTCCTTAGGCAGACTTGTGGAAGTGGTTTAATTTCCTAGCGTGTCGCTGATAAACAGTCCAGGTTTAACAAGCATATAGCAGTGTGGATAATACAACTACTTTGTAGACTTTTAGCTTTGTTTGCAGGCTTATTCCAGTTCTGTCCCATAATATGACATATACGAATGTATTGATTGCCGACATGAAAGCTTGCCTTTGCTGAGCGAATGAGGCAGTAATTTGCCGATGCGCTGTGTGTGAGACAGAACTGCGTTACGAAAGCATGAATGCCTTTTGTGGTTGAGTATTTGATCGTACTTATATTGTATCATATTGATAGAATGTATTCAATGTACTAACGCGACTATGCGCATTAAATAAATAATATTAGTTTTACATGCATTTTTGCCTTGACACCTTTGTGTATACATGTACCTACTGTCTCTGTCGCACCCATGACAACGAGAAATAACTGAGATGTTGACAGTATATAATGTAGAATGAATGCAACGGGGTTTGAGATCGGGGCGAGGGACAAGATCATAGCAGAGCTCAAGGGATCTTATTCAAGCACCGCTTTGATGTGTTTCCTCCTAGTAGAGGTAAAGGAGTTTGCATGTTCCAATGACGACATGTGTTCTGTTGACGGCAGTGCAGCTATGGTAGGGCCTTCCATGTCGGACAGGTCAAGGGATAGGAAACAGAGAGGAAGAGAGATACAAACCTGCTACATTGTAGGTAGACTGGGAACAGTCGAAGGCTATGAAAAGCAAATCTGACCCAACAATTTGTTTGTTGAAGTCGGATGTACTGAGCCACAGGCTTGACGAAACAGTGCAAGACAATTCACTTTATGATGATGACATTCAAGCACAACATTCAGCAACAGATTGGAAGTGGATGAAATGACTGCAACTCTGAGGTGATTCAGATAACTCATCCAGGAGGTATTTGTTGTGAAGTGGTTACAACGCCTACCTCGCGTTCTGAAAGTTGTAGGTTTGATTCCGGGCTACGTCGTTTAGTTCACGAGTGCAATTTTATCGGGGACTCCTGGATATCATCGCTGGAGCTACGGAGTTTATGCTTATGCACCGATTGTGGCAGGCCACTCTGCAGAAAGTGACCTTATCATATGGGATAAAACCCAGTGCAATGATGTCCACCTACTTGCCTTTTAAACCCCCTTTGTCAGATACCTCATTCAATAAGGCAACCATCGTAACATTTATTTAGTAGCTGCGGTTGTTGCACATATTGAGCAACTAGAGTTAGAATTAAATTGTAAGAAGACGCAGATTATGGTCGTCACTAGGAAGAAGGAAGTAGTAGTAGATCCTGTAGGACTATAGAGTTGCGCCGCTGGGGAGGCACCTGACAGCGCCGCTGGTGACAGTATAGTCCAATGCGAGAGTAACAATCTCTGCCACAATTTCCGCATACGTAAGAAGAGGCAGGTCGCGCAGTAAGTGACTGCATGTTATGCCTGCGCTTTATCTCGCGTTTGTTGGATCAGATTGCGCTCAAAGAGCACCAGCCCTTTTTGGCATCTCTTTTCCAGGAACGTCTGTCTGTTGCAGCTCTCTCCCATGTGTCTGGATCTATGCCGAGGGTTTTCATATCTTGTTAACACACATACTTATATCGCATTTGGGGTCTTCCGGTTGGCCTCTTCCCTGTGGCTAGTTCTCCGTATAGGAGATCTTTGAGAATACGTTCATCCTCCATTCGAGATAGGCGGCCCAGCCACCGGAGGCGTCTTTGCTTGAGGAGGGTGTGCACTGTGGTAATATCCGCTCTTTCAAGCATGTGTTTGTTATATGGTCTTTGCAAGAGATGCCAAGGATGTGTCTCAGAAGAAGGAAACACCACATTGTTTTATACATGTAAATGGGAATATTCTTAAACAAGTGAATCGGTACAATTATCTCAGAACAATCGTGACATCTGATGGGAGATGCCTTGAAGAGATTCGAACAAAAATCACCAAGGCGAAGGTAGCTTTTTGCAAGATGGAAAACATACTGACCAATAAAATTATGTCAATTACAACGAGAAAAAGTGTTGAGGTGCTACATAGAACTTGTACTTTTGTATGGATGTACAGCGTGAACTTTTGAGCAGACAATCTGGGGGAAAAAAAGCATCTGATGGCTGTGGAAATGTGGTTTCTGAGGAAAATGCAAAGAATACCATGGACAGACAGAAAAATCAATGACCAAGTCCTACAAGAAACATATGAAAACCGTAAACTATTTAGAGAAATTAAATGTAGGTGTCACAATTTTCTGACCATGTTGTGAGAAGAAATGACTTGGAGAACTTGGTGACAACTGACAGTATCAAGGGAAAGAGAACAAGGGGAAGGCAGAGAAGTAAATACCTGGATGGCTTGGCCACGTGGCAAGGTCGAGACAAGAACACTGAGCTGATCCATGACTCTGGTGATCGTGTGAGATGACGAAACATGATCGCTCTGGCTTATCCGCATGGCGCATGATGAGTAAATGAATCGTAACTGACCCTGTCAATGCTTCAGAAGGTTAAATCCGGATATTTCTGACATGAGTTGTTGACGCATACAGTCATGACATCTGCTACAGTTGAAGTGGCTCTAGTGACCAGAACAAACTGGTGTATGTAGATGATACACGGAGATTTCACAAAAGACGTGTGCAGTCCACAACAAGAATACATATGAGTAACTTTTATATTTATATTATCATGAGTTGTGGTGTTTATTGTTTCTGTGCTGATGAAGGTTTTGGTCGCAGTGCCTATTTTATTACTTGTGTTCATGTTCTAGTAAAGCTTACCATCTATTTCTCGTTTTTGGGTGATTCATGTAGTGTATGTGGAGGAAAGAGCTGATTGGCTGGCCTCCAGGGCACACGCAGGGCGACAACTTAGAGCAAGTTTTTTATTTTAGTTAGTTGCGTATCCTTTACAGAATATGACAGTCAACCCCAGCATTTTTTTTTTGGCTGTTCGTGATTCCTGGACAAGTTTACGTTCAGTAGTTTGTCATTGCTTTTTGAATGACCGGCACTCATACCATTTGCATTTTAAAAAAAATCAACGTAAGACAAGACGGTCTGCTGTCAAATCGCCCACAGCTGTGTTTCAAACGTGGTATGTGGGATTACACACTGCATCCGTAACTCCCTTGCCATGAAGCTGGCAGACAGAGCGATGTCATTTTTAAACAAAATCTGTAATGATGCAGGAACCTGTCATGGGTTTGTGATATGATAGGGCCATCAGATTGTGCAGGGCAGGCCTGGATGCTTGGGGGAATATGTGGCCAGACCTTTCCTTTGTTAATGCAGGTGTTGAACAGTGGCCATGCAAATATGCTTTCTTTATACCATAATAATTATATTGACGAAGGCCATTATAATATATACCCTCATCCCACCGCGCTCTTGACATTATCAGCGTATCCCCCCTATCAACTAAACTAACGCGCCCGCCAAGGAGGAAGTGAACTGTACATAAACAAATGTCTGTTATGCAGGGAAATACAAATCGATGACACATACAGGAATCCATTGTGATACAATACTGAAGGATCATGGTAGATGACAGAGTAGTTGCATAATCAACTGACCACTTGAACTTTTAATTAAATTTCCAAAATCTTCATATTTAATAATTGAGACGGAGCACATATGACCATGAGCCTAGTCTTGTGAGATCGGTGTTGGATGACAATTGCTAATTCATCCGAGAACATTTTCAGAATAACTTGGTGATACGACACCTCTCCCACCTTCATCTAATCTCTGCTTAATGGTTCAAACCTAGCCCTCACAGAGATCGGCAAAAATAAAAGTCCGTAAGTTCACTCTAAAAACTCATTGTCAGTTGGAACTTGGAAGTATTAAACAGTAGACAGCACGGTGTCCTGGCAATACTTTGAAGAAGCATTTATTCTTCTTATAGTTCATGTCATGTGATGGTGATCATGTCTGTCCGCAGCCTTCTGTCTGGTCAGTCGTACTGCTAATCGTAACTGATACTGATATTCCTCCATGCCATGACGTCAAACTGTCCGGCATATTTTCTCTTTGTTTCTCCGCCTTTTCTCCCCTCCAAGTTTCCCGTTGTGACGACATACTCCAGCTTTTCCCTTCTCATGACATGCCCAAAGAATATGGACTGTCTTCTTACGATTCAAATAACCAGCTCTCTGTGATTCAAATAACCAGCTCTCTGTGATTTAAATAACCAGCTCTCTCTGATTCAAATAACCAGCTCTCTCTGATTCAAATAACCAGCTCTCTCTGATTCAAATAACCAGCTCTCTCTGATTCAAATAACCAGCTCTCTCTGATTCAAATAACCAGCTCTCTCTGATTCAAATAACCAGCTCTCTCTGATTCAAATAACCAGCTCTCTCTGTGAGTTAACTTCTTGCAAAATATTCTCATTACTGTTTCTATCTATCCATTTTGTTCTCACAATTCTTCTATAAAATGACAATGTCTTTATCTTCAGGTCTTTATTGACAACCTTGGAAAAACATGCAAATCACTTTTATTATGACTAAAACATTTGTGAGTTGTGTTATTACATATAGCTTTTGTTTTTTGGACTTGATGTTATGCGACTTCTTGTTTTTTTCTTACCTGGAATTTTTGTTCTTGCCTGGGACAATAAACAAGAGATGATCACAGAATTGACCTGTCTGGTTATTTGCAGAATGTGAGAGAGCTTGAGAAATTCTCAAATCCCACAATAGTACCAAGTTTGAGCATATTAAGCCAGACAAGAAAAACATACTTGCAGATATAAAGATAGACACTTAGACTCCTGAAACAAATGAAAGAGGACTGTGATTTACTTGTTCCAAACTCACAGACATACAAAATAAATACAGGTTGAGTAAAGTTTTTAAATTATTTATTGGGGAAGCCAACTCTCAACTAGTAACAACAGGACGAAGTTGGCATCTCTTGGTTACAGCAATGGGGAGATCACTGCAAACATCTGACACATTTTAAATAGCAAACTTTACATTTTAAAAATACGGTTGTAATCTATTTGTTTAAACAGACAAACCTAATGACAAAAGCTGGTTGTCAGTCATGTGTGTGATGTAAAAAATATCAGACTATCAAAATGTTACACTTCTAACACAAATGATTTACACATATTCAGAACAGTAAATATATTCCTGCTCAAATTGTAATTTTTAAAGATTGCGAGGCTAGTTTCCTCTTACTTCTGCCCTTTATATTTTCTTGTGAACATAGACCCTCAAGAAACTCACGCCAAACTGTTCTATCTTTTACTATCTCCTACAGCTCCCCCATGCCCTTCCCATATAATTAATTTGTGTTTAATTCTCTTCTCCATGCGTTTTAAGTCTCTCTCTATTTATTTTACCTGTGTTATTCAGAGAACAGACCTTCTAGTGATACATTTTCCTCATGTTGGACTGGTAGTCATGATTTTGTCCCCCAGCTATTCAGTTAAGTGCATGGAGAGACACAGTGAGCTGTGGATTTTCATGTGAAATGCTTTTACATCTGTCTGCGGTGGTTTGTATTGTGAACTGCAGGTTCTGAAAAATAGCAGGCAGCCAATTGCTAAACTAGCTGGTTTTGTATTATGCAGCAATGTGTGTGCAACTGCTGGTTTTCTAGTGACTGCCACTTCAATTTACGATGAACTGTAATGTTAGTGGTGGAGACTAAAGAATATTGGAGAGGGACTGACCACCTAATCCCGTAGAAAAGTTTCGCTGCAAAATATAACCAAGCAACCATGAGGTCAGTATTTAGGGTGTTCATGAAGTTCATGGTAGGATAACTCTGATTTAACTGTTTGCTGTCTTGCCTGGGCTATACATTTGAATATCCCTTTTATTATAATGTCATTATAGTTTTGAAAACCATGGAATTAATTAACTCTTAATATATAACAGTAAATTAGATTAAGCTGAGTCAATAAACGACATCACATACTAGGGACACTCCCATACAGTGCTTCATCCTAATCTTCAACAGCCTAGAGTCCCAATACATAAGATACCAGTTGTCTGATTATGTGTCCATCTGGCCTTTCCCCTGAGTACTGTGTGCTGATCAGATCATCTGGTCACTCCTTGCCACACATTCTCTCTAGTCCACCCTATACACATGATCCCAAAAGGGCCCCGACCATGTTTGCCTTACCGTGCACCAATACGCCACTCTACAGTGCAGACCCAACCAATCTGTCCACCTTCTAGTTTCCTAACACACCACCAAGTCCTGGGGAAAAGATCTAACAGATGCTCCCTATCTTTGATTTTTGAATTGAAGCCTGCACAGTGCACGAAGCATGCCTATCTTCACCCTTCTTAGCATGCTCAGAGAGAAATCCTACACCACAACCTCACACAATGCTCAAAAATGCATGTCTTTTAGAAAAAATGGGACACGTTATAAGTGTAGATCTTTTAGTAGACCCTGTTTAAATATTGTATTATTGTATTAACAACTCTTCTTTGTAACTAAATATTAGTGGCTGCTTTGTGTTTTATCTTATGTATACAATGTTAGGATTGACTTTGATTACGCTGCAGGACAACAAAAGCTGTTTTATCTCATGAATACATATGTTAGGATTGACTTTGATTACGCTGGGGAGCCAACAAAAGCTATGTTTTTGGACTGACATAATTTAGAGTATTATGAATTAAATTAATATTGCACCAAGTTTCATTATGTTTACAAATATAATTTAGTATTATGAGATTTCCCCCCGTCCACATAACACTTGTAAAAGAAAAGATAAACTAGTATAATATAATATATAATACATAATAATAATTAAAAATAAGAAAAATACCTACTAACAAACACTCACAGAAATAAAACAATTCTCATCACAGATCAGTGGGATTCCACAATCATAGCACCATTTGTGGCAGAGGGAAAGGGAAATAAGATGCTTGCAAGGGAAAATGGACATTTTGTTTGTATACTAAAAGCACTTAAAAGCACACAAGAACTAATATTTATACAAGCAAGAGAAACATTTCTGTAAGTCAAAGTTAAAAATAGTAAACTATTCTTAGTTTCATTAACAAAGAAATAATGAAGTCATTGTGGCCATTTGTATGTTCAGTCAGGTATGACTGGGTTAACATATGACAGTAGATGGTAATACCTGCTTTCTGTAAGTGCTGAATGCTGAGAAGCGCTCACCAAACCTGACACCCTGCATTGTGCCAACGGCTTCGGGGGGAGCAGCGCAACTGGGTTGGTACAAACCATATCCTTGTGCAAGAAAATGCAGTCTAAAGACTAAAGTCATGGCGGGGCGGACCAGGCCCTAAGCCTTGGTCAGCAACTGGTCTAGCATTGAAGCTCCAACAGGCGGACAGTTAGAGCATTGCTTTGCTGATCCAGCAGCTTGTCTTGTTCCAGACATATTGGTGTTACTTTTCCTCTGGAGTAAACTAGGCAGGTCTAGAGATGCATCATGTTGCTAAGGGCAACACATGGTCTTTTCATTCAGCCCAAGCTTTGTGCTATGGAGAGGATTATTATGCCTTTTTTTGAAGCACAATGCAAAAAGTATTGTCTGTCAAGACGGCAAGGTGCCAGTATAATATAACATGTGTCCATCAAAGTAAATAAATAAACGAAGGATTAAGCTTGCCTTCAAACACCAAACTAATAATACTCATTCATAAGCACACACCACATTGTAATGCTCAATATTACCAGCAGCCAGCTATGAAATTTTTACATGCACAACATTAGTAACAGGATGTACAATCATCTTGTTAAGGAAAGATTACATGTTTCAGATCATCTTATTTAACAATAATCAGTACATATATATTTTATACGGCTGATATTATTCATCACAAAAGTAAACATTCTTTACATTAGTACACTTGTAGATAACAATATTATTGTTTAAAACTTTACTGAGACTAGAAAGTTACTAAAATCTGGCAAGATAGCATTGTATTTACCACCTGATCCAATACTGTATCAATTTAAAAGTATAACTTTGCATGCTCCTTTAACCAGTGTGAACTTCAATACACTGTGGATAACAGCCAGCATATACTGAGTCATGAGATCTTTACAACTTTATATTCATTGTGTATGCCTTTCAGAAATAGAAATAAATGATTCAGTGCTGAAGGATAATATATCACCAAATATGACCTTCCGTATTGACAGTAGAGCTATATCACTGTACTGGGTCATCGTATTATTTCTTTCATTTCACGGTGTCTTCCGCTGTTGTAATGCTGAGTGAAGGGACATTTATATTGTAATACTTATTTGATTGTGCGCTATGTTTGTCCCAAATCTACAGGGTTGTTTGGCACTGAATCAGGTAAGCAATCTTTTCACTGTTGTCACTGCCTCACTGACGATTTATCTGTATGTGTAAAGTTTAAAAGACATAATAACAAAATGATTATACTGTCTTGTAAAATCTGTTATGTTAATATTATGTGGTATTTATAAGAGTAGGTAGCATTAAATTTACAGTTATTTTCTTATCTTTTTGCTAATGAAACTATATATTATTCAACGCTATGATATAAAACTACAAAAAGTGTCATTATTGTGTAAACAAATTATAAGCACATTGTATAAGCCCAAAGTTCTAATAGATTGTAAAAAAAAAAAAGCCATTATAAGCAACAGCATAAACATTTCCAAAGAGGGGAACATAACTTTAACAATAACACATACAGAATATGCTACATTCCTCTATGATAGTTGTTAATTTAATTATAATTTTATTTGTTGATAAAAATATGTAAATAAAGGCGGCTTTTGAATAAGCTGGATTATGATGTACAAGTGAAGTAAAGGAGACCTTTTACAGCTCTGTAAAATACATTGGGTATATGGTGCTGGACTCATTTGTTTTATAGAACAATGGGCACTCTGTGGGTGATGTGGCCAGTATCACACTTTATAGAACAATGGGCACTCGGTGGCTGATGAGGCCAGTATCACACTTTATAGAACAATGGGCACTCTGTGGGTGATGTAGCCAGTATCACACTTTATAGAACAATGGGCACTCAGGGGTGATGTGGCCAGTATCAAACTGGCTGCCTTGACTTCCTAAAGCATTTTCTAGGACCCATGTCAGTTTGGTTGACTGTGAGCCCAGATAAATTAAATAATCTGCCTCAGTACGGATTTAACCCCATGACCACCGGGCCACAGGCGAGCATCTAGCCACGGCTCTATCACAGTTATCAGGGATTATGGTGTCAGGAGAGCATAAACAGCTATTTGGTACAAAACATTGTTTGTTATTGGTTTTCTAGAATTTCACAGATTCGAGTTGTTCTTCTTGTATGATTAGAAGAACTCGAGACTGATGATGATGCTGTTTTATCGCAGTAGCCAAACAAGATATACACTAAGTGTGCATGATCACGAGCTCTCCAAGTGCTGTGAGTGCAAGATTTGCATTGTCTATCATCAGCTTGGGAAATTGCTGTGACTCGTATCTGTGCACGGGGAGTAGGTAATCACAGGCTTCATCACAGTAGAAACAGTGGGCGATCTCTCCTCTGTCAGTCAAACATGTCACCAGGATGTCTCAAGAGAAGGTGACGAGAGATGATAGTCAGTATGAACTTTGATGACCTATACAGCCATGGAGTTGATCCAGCCTCATACAGCAGGCCACCAGACAATTGTCATAATGTTCTGGGAGTTGTCTTTGAAGGAAAGTTGATGAGTAAGGAAACTGGCCACCCCACCTCATTATGTTGTGGCCTCAATAGTCAAGCCAAGATACAGGACCCTCTTATAGGCCTTGAACTGTACTGAGCAGATGGTGCTAGGCCCATATTTTCATAGACCAAACATCACTGTAGGGGTGGTGTGGTCAAGACATTACCCCTTTGAGGGTGGGTCAATGTGGGATCCCAGGTCAATTACAAAAACATCTGCTTCACTGTGGATTCAAACCCATAACCACCAGGCTGGTGGTCAAGCATCTAGCCAATAGTATCTGCTATGGGACTACCTTTACCTTTAACCTTTACCTATGAACTCTGACACTGATACAAGAGCACCTCTTGCTTAGTGTTATCAGAAAGGTAACATTAATGTTCATGCAAAATGGAAATTGGTATGGGTAATAAAAAATGAAACATTTATGATCTATACAATCTGTGATTATCTGGTGCATGATTAAATAAAACACATTTATCTACAATATCTACGTCCCTTCTGACAGGAGAATACAATCAGCCTTCTGTAAAAATAATTCAAAGCAACAATAAAGCAGGGTTCGTTATGAATGCAACACAATAGATATAGAGAGTACAGTGTAATATTATCATGGCTTTTTAATTACATAGCACAGCTTATCAACCATGCCTCCATTTGTGCTAAAATCAGGCAGCTGCTACTCAATGAGATCACAACCGTTAGACTGAATACTCCTAAAATAACGTATATATCATACAAATACAATGTCATAGTATTAGAATTTACAAATACAATGTCATCATAGTATTTAGAGTTTACAAAGGGGAATTAATGTATAAATGCAGCTGACATTTTACAAATGAGGAAGAGAGATAAATTAACATTAAGACAACAATATATTTACAAAACAATTTATTCTGAAATCTTCTTCGTTCACCTTCAGATGTCAATATGAATTAATCCAAAGAAAGCAGTCAATGTAAGTTTGTTGACATCTCCATAAAGTCACATGGAGTCGGTGTCTGAAGTGTGATGATTTCTTCTCAGGACATCTGCATTGTACGTAATGTGTCATGATTTATTGAGAGAAAACACATTTCACAATCATAGTTTATAGGATTGTTACATATATGAGGGTGAGTTTGTTAGCCAAAATATGGTAAATAAATTATGACACATTAAATCTGGGATCAAGTTTAAAATTAAATATGATGACTAAATTTTAGAACTGAGTTCGCGTGTTTCAAATACTATGAGTTAGTTAAAAAATGTGAGGATCACATTCTTATAACTATATTATGGATAATGTTAACTGTAAAAAATGAAACAAATGTTAAATACATCTGCATGTGATCAATCAATCACTTAGTAATACTCAGCAGGTCTATGGAAACTATACAATTTATATACACGACTTCACATCTGCTGTAAGTACTAGCATACAACAGTACAGTAACCATAACTCTTAAGAAATCATTATTATCTCCCTTTCTTAAAAAAAAAAGCCAGCGGACAAAGCGCATGTATGTTTAACACCCAGAGTTAATTCGATGTTTGTGAACCGACAAAACCTATCACACAGAAAGGTGAAAGACATTGCCAGATACCATATCACTGAGCTAAAATGTTTCATAATATGGTTTACGGCTTAGAACTTCAGATATCAAGTAAAAATCACACATTCTAATGTTAGATATGGGAGGTTACCAATAAATACATGTGGTATTTACACATACTACTGTCTAACAGACAGTCAGTACAGGACCCTTGTCAATGCATGAACTATATTGGGGATATTGTCCAATCCCCCATATTTTAAAAGACCAATCAGCACATGACAGGTGATACAGCCAATAAGAAGCTGACCACTTTTACTACCCAGACAATACTCTGGTACACATTGTAGACTGGGTTGATCTTGGCTCCCAGACCTGGTCAATTTAACAAATATCCCCAGGTATGGAGTATTAAAAAAAAATATGCATAAAACATGGAAATTTAACTTGATCAGGGTGTGGATAATATAGTCAATCACACATGGCTTAGAAATGCAGAATGAATACATAATAACCACACATGCACTTACTCATGTTAGATTATGGAGGTTACAAATAAATGTATAAGGTATTTACACATACTACTGCAAACATGAATCACTCAAACAAAAACAAACGCATATAAAACAGATGTAAATTTAACTCGGTCAGGGTATGGAGAATGTAGTCAATCATTAGTCGACTGAGCAGTGAACCCATAGTCGGTGACTAGCCTCATCTGGAGTCCTCGTCTTCATACTGCTTACGGAAACATTCACCCACAGGGAAGAAGTCCCAGCAACGGTTCTGATACATTGCCCATACGTAGCTCTCCTGTGAATAAAAACCAGAAAGATGTAATTAGGTTTCATGGCATGCAATGATCAACCAGTTAGATGAAAATGGTTAAGTTTTCTTATTGTTGTATATAATGTTCTAGTTTCATTAGCCTCTTTCAGACAATCGATTTTAGGTACTCAGGCAGTCCAACAATTCACAACATTCACCTCAGGAAATGCATCTCTGTTGCCTCCAAGGTCTTCCTAGTTTGTTCATTTAGATTCCAAGATTCACATGCCATACAGCAAAACAGGTTCTATATAACACTTCAGCAATCTCTTTCTTACATTCAATGATAGTGACTTACTGCATAAGATACTTTTCATTTTCTGAAGTGCAACTTTTTTTCTTTGCAATCAGAAAAAGATTAAAATTTTTACTATCTTTTGACAGGCACAATTAATTTTTCTAATCCCTTGGCACTGTTTGAGAAGAGAACCTTGTCATCTGCATATCCGAGTTCCAGAATAGAATTTCCACCACTTATGACAGGACATAAATTGTTATAGGTTTCATAACTTTTAACATTTCTCCTTACAATTTCTGCAAAGGTGTTAAACCAAATGCTTACAAATAGACTACATGCATCATTGCAGTGTATGGCTGAACTGTGATATAAATTAACTAATTAGCTAATGTAACAATGAAATAAGCTGATCCCTAACTACAGTTTAAATCTATAGTCGCTGCATAATTTTTGGCTCATGCTTTAGTCTTACCTGTCCAGTGTACTCCGTATCTGGTTTGTTGATTAGATGCATGATAAAAAACCTGAAAGAGTAAAATATATGCAAGTTTTATATTTAACTACGTGTGCACAGCATACAAGTAACATCATCACTTTATGTTATTTTGCTCAGTGTTAGTTTTAATTACTTGCAATGGAATTGACTGGCACCTTGCCATCTTGACAGATGATAGTTTGTAAAAGGAAGTTATACCTAGTTTGTAAAAGGAAGTTATACCTCTCTGTAGCACAAAGCCTGAGCTGAATTTAGAGACCATGTGTTACCCATGCAGCATGATCGCTATCAGGGTCTGCCTAGTTTGCTCCAGAGGAAAGGTAACACCAATACGTCTGGAACAAGACAAGTTGCAGAAGCTGCAGGATCAGCAAAGCAATGCTCTAACTGTGTGACTGACAGAGCTTCCATCCTAAACCATTGTCATGACATTTAGACTTCAGGTTGCATTTCCTTGCACTAGGGTAAGGCTTGTACCCTCCCAACTGCACTCCTCCTCCCACAACCGTTGGCACAATGTGGGGTGTCATATTTGGTAAGCGTCGCCCAACATTTTGTGCTAACAGAAAGCAGGTAGTACCGTCTACTGTCATATGGTGTCTCAGCTTAGACCTGACTTCAGCAATCAAATTAAGTTTAGTTTAATTACTGCAATTAAATTTAGTTTAATTACTACAACTAGGTTTAGTTTAATTACTGTAATCAGGTTTAGTGTAATTATTGCAATGAAGTTTAGTTTAATTACTGCAACTAAGATTAGTTTAATTACTGCAAAGAAGTTTAGTTTCATTACTGCAATGAAGTTAATTGTCACCCTCACTTCATTTATGTGGCTGAAAATTAAATTACCATGATTTTGAAATTTAATAAGCAATAGACAGTTTTCAGCTTGAAGGAATTTATCTTTTTTGCTTTAGTTTATTATGAGTGACTTCTGCAGTGTTCACCTGATGAGATTAAGTGAAATATGCCAGGCAATAAACTGTGCAAACTACTGTTTGTGTTTTCATTATTCAGATGTTTATTTATGTATTTTGAGCAATTAAGGTATTCATGTGTACCTCTCCACCTTCAGGATAATGATGTGTCATGTGATACTTTTACTGTTCCATACCATGTCGATGTTTTTAATTTGTTATGTCATTAGAAGAGAGGTATTGGAGAACATCGTGACACAGGAAACATCAAGTGGAAGAAAGGCAGAGGAAGATCAAGAGAAATGATGCTAGATGGCCTGAGACAGTGGCATGGAGAAATATCATCAGCAGAGCTGATCCTGAACACCAAAGACTGAGATCTATGGAGAGACATGAACCCCTACGCCAGCTGGCAGGGCACTTGATGATGATGATGATACCATGTTAATGCATGGAAAAGTAGAAGTAAATGTAAGTAAACTTAAAGGACCCTTTCACACACCTCAAGGCATATTGGGCAGATGGTTTCAGTTTCAACGAAAACAAAATAAAAATTCAGCCTCGTTCTTCTTCTTCGTTCATCCGGAGTTTTTTTGTCCGGATGTGATTGCGTTGTGTCTGTTTACAGCAGAGCTGCGTTTTTGCGCCGTTGGGCTGACACATCCGACTTCTGCGGGCATTTGTTGACCGGGTTAACCTTCCCGGCAGCCTCGTTCAACCTGCTTCTTTAGTGTTGGTAATAATTGATATCGGGGCATATGGTGCTACATCCATATTTGTATAAACCAATGGACAATCAGTGGATGATGGGTTCAGTATCACACCAGCTGTCTTTACTTCCCAAGACATTTCTTGAAACCAATTTTAGGTTGGGTTGACGTGGGAGCCCAGCTCAATTTTAAAACTCAGAATCCACCTCAATGGTGCTTGAACCCATGACCACCGGGCCAGCAGGCAAATGTCTGGCCACTATGCTATCACGGCCGCCTGGTATCAGTGAATATTTATTTACTTTCAATATTTCAAAAATCTATTGTTTTTTTTGGTGGTACGTTACATACCATTGCTGGATTAGGGTTGTGTAAAATAAAAAATACAAGTTTAGAAACAAAAGGGATAGAGGAGGAATGAGATACACATGATGGTGACTCCAAAACACACATAAATAATATGACAATACAAACTGATACCCACATGTAATTGGCGAAATTATGTTCATTCTTGACATGGATCTCAAATCCATGAGGCACTTTATCAAAATAGTCTTTCCCAATGCCACAGATGAAGCATTTGGACTGAGGAAAGAAGATGACATAACTGCTTTGAGAAGCCAAGATCATCATCATTATCATGTGCCCTTTCGGCTAAGGTCACATTTAAAAAAATTGCTTTTATTTTACAATTTAATTCTAACCCTAGTTATTAAATTAGTACAATAACCGTATCAACTAAATGTTGCAGATCCTGTTCATTGTCTGCAATCAATACTGTATCATTTGCATATCTGCTATTGATGTTATGTCCCCCAATGGTGATTCCTCCTCTAAATTTCTAAATATAATTTTACTGTATAGGAAAACAAAGATCTGAAGACATTACATATCACTGTCACATACCTCTTTTAATAGGCTGATAATGACCTACTCCATGAATTACATTCATGTTAAATATGCAGTGTACCAACCTCGTTGTTAAACATGTAATGTACCAAACTTCATGAACAAAATTCAATTAAACATGTAATGTACCAACCTCCATGAATTAATACATTCAATTAAACATGTAATGTACAACCTCCATGAATGAATAAATTCAATTAAACATGTAATGTACCAACCTCCATGAATTAAATTCAGATAAATATGCATTGTACCAACCTCGTTGTTAAACATGTGATGTACCAAACTCTATTAAATAAATTCAGTTAAATATGCATTGTACCAACCTCGTTAAACATGTGATGTACCAAACTCTATTAAATAAATTCAGTTAAATATGCATTGTACCAACCTCGTTGTTAAACATGTGATGTACCAAACTCTATTAAATAAATTCAGTTAAATATGCATTGTACCAACCTCGTTAAACATGTGATGTACCAAACTCTATTAAATAAATTCAGATAAATATGCATTGTACCAACCTCGTTGTTAAACATGTGATGTACCAAACTCTATTAAATAAATTCAGATAAATATGCATTGTACCAACCTCGTTGTTAAACATGTGATGTACCAAACTCTATTAAATAATTCAGATAAATATGCATTGTACCAACCTCGTTGTTAAACATGTGATGTACCAAACTCTATTAAATAAATTCAGATAAATATGCATTGTACCAACCTCGTTGTTAAACATGTGATGTACCAAACTCTATTAAATAAATTCAGTTAAATATGCATTGTACCAACCTCGTTGTTAAACATGTGATGTACCAAACTCTATTAAATAAATTCAGATAAATATGCATTGTACCAACCTCGTTGTTAAACATGTGATGTACCAAACTCTATTAAATAAATTCAGATAAATATGCATTGTACCAACCTCGTTGTTAAACATGTGATGTACCAAACTCTATTAAATAAATTCAGTTAAATATGCATTGTACCAACCTCGTTGTTAAACATGTGATGTACAAATAAATTCAGTTAAACATGTAATATACCAACTTCCATGAATGAATAAATTCAATTAAACAGGTAATGTACCAACCTCCATGTCCTCTTTGACCTGCTCCAACTGGTCCCTGAGTTCTCCAAAGGCATCAATAATCAAACCTGTCCAGCAAAGAGAATTGTTTGTATTTCTATGAGATGTCTGTTGTTGTTTTCTTTTGATATACTTCTTCTTTGGGTGCCTGGTCTTGTTTTTATCCTTTTGATACATTTCTTTTTCAAAAGCTAGGTCAGGAGCATATGTCATTGATCACGGTTCTCCGATCCTCTCTATCATTTGATATTTTTATAAAGTTGGTGTTGTTTATATGATTATTTGTTGCCCAGCTGTTTAAGCTGTCCACATACATCCTTCTCCATCTCCCTCTGCCTCCCTTGTCTAGTATCTTCCCACATATGGTTAATTTCTCTAGTCCACCTCATCTGTTGACATGCACCATTTTCTATTTTTCTTATGGTTTCTAAAAGCAATAGTAAACTATTTAACTAACATTGATGTCAGTTGTAATTATCTTTTGTGCACTCTTTCTCAAGTTCTTGATAAGTTGGTCTTAATTTCTCTAAGGTTGTTCTTGATACCAGCATTCTGTAATTTTCATGGTCTTTCTCTTGCTCTGTATCCACACATTTCTTCACTGTGGCTCTTTGTGGCAGATGGTACCAGGGCATTCTTATGAGATGGCCAAACCATTTAATCTGTTGTTCTTTAATGAATTGCATGACCGGTTTCAGACTTAGCCTTCTTCTAATTTCCTTACTCCTAATTCAGTTACTCCTGCAGCTCTTCTAAGACATCTCATCTCTGTTATGATTCTGCGCTCTTTAGTTGCAATGTTTGATATGGTAGCATAATGTCAGCCAAAAATAGTTTTTATGAGATTTGCTGAAATAGTTATAGGTATCTTTCTATGCATTAGAAATGGCACTAGTTGTCCTAGTACCTGATTTCTTTCCACAACATATGCTGATTTCTCTATCCATTCTCCCATCTGAAGTGAAAGTTGATCTTAGATATTTAAATTTGCTTGTTTGCTTTACTTCTGAGTTATTTATTTTTATTGACAGGATTTCTGACTGTCTGCCCATCACCACTGTCTCTGTCTTTTCTGTAGATTACTTACTGCAAAATTTGTAAATATACATAAATCAGGAATATCAAACATAAGTAAACTGCTTAAAATAAGTTAGGAAAATAAGGGTATCAACAGAGATGATTGACCATTTTGTTTGCAATGAACAGATCTGCATTGCTGGGTGAGGTATTTGTGCATGATAAGACAGAGGTGTTCTCAGACATATGGGATCATGTGTACAATGTGGAAGAACACATACACAATCATTACATGGAGAGAATGGTGAAACAAGGAGTGACCAGAGGATCTGGCTGACACTCAGTGCTTCGAGGAAAGCGACATGGACACATAATCAGACTGCAACTGGTGCCTTTAGTATTGAGACTCTTTGCTGGTTGTTGAAGATGTGGACGGAGCACATATGGGAATGTCCTGAGTGCTGTCATGTCGGTTCTTGACTCAACTGAAATAAACCAGAATGAATGAATACTCACCCTGAATAATGGCCAGCAGGATGACAATGACAAAGAAGAAGAAAGTGATGTCAAAGATAATTCTGTAAATTTCATTGGCATCTCCATCTGCTGGTTCAATCTCATCACCTGTGTTGAACATCAGTATATTCATTATTAGCTATTGTCAACATAGAAGACACAAACACCTGTGTTGGACATCAATATATTCATTATCAGCTACTGTCAACAAAGAAGATACAAACACCTGTGTTGGACATCAATATATTCATTATCAGCTACTGTCAACAAAGAAGATACAAATACCTGTGTTGGACATCAATATATTCATTATCATTTACCGTCAACATAGAACACACACACACACACCTGTGTTGGACATCAGTATATTCATTATTAACTACTGTCAACGAAGAGACACAAACAAAAGATGGTATGATGCTGCCTAATAATACTGCCAAGCACATTTTGCTTTGGAAGTTATGGTAATGCATTGGCCAGCTGGGATGGTGGTAATGTGTTCAAATCCCCAAATTAGGTGAATGTCCCAGATCAACCCAACCTCAAGTGGGTACAAGGAAAATCCTGGGGAGTAAATGTGGCCAGGATGATACTGACCAGATCACTGACCGACTGCCCTGAGTATACAAAAATATACTGACCAGATCACTGACCGACTGCCCTGAGTCTACAAAAATATACTGACCAGATCACTGACCAACTGCCCTGAGTCTACAAAAATATACTGACCAGATCACTGACTGACTGCCCTGAGTCTACAAAAATATACTGACCAGATCACTGACCGACTGCCCTGAGTATATAAAAATATACTGACCAGATCACTGACCGACTGCCCTGAGTCTACAAAAATATACTGACCAGATCACTGACTGACTGCCCTGAGTCTACAAAAATATACTGACCAGATCACAGACCGACTGCCCTGAGTCTACAAAAATATACTGACCAGATCACTGACCAACTGCCTTGAGTCTACAAATATATACTAACCAGATCACTGACCGACTGCCTTGAGTCTACAAACATTTACTGACCAGATTACTGACTCCTGAGTCTACAAAAATATACTGACCAGATCACTGACTGACTGCCCTGAGTCTACAAACATACTGACCAGATCACTGACCAACTGCCCCGAGTCTACAAAAATATACTGATCAGATCGCTGACCGACTGCCCTGAGTCTACAAAAATATACTGACCAGATCACTGACCCCTGAGTCTACAAAAATATACTGACCAGATCACTGACTGACTGCCCTGAGTCTACAAAAATATACTGACCAGATCACTGACTGACTACCCTGAGTCTACAAACATATACTGACCAGATCACTGACTGATTGCCCCGAGTCTACAAAAATATACTGATCAGATCACTGACTGACTGCCCTGAGTCTACAAAAATATACTGACCAGATCACTGACCGACTGCCCTGAGTCTACAAAAATATACTGACCAGATCACTGACCCCTGAGTCTACAAACATATACTGACCAGATCACTGACCAACTGCCCTCAGTCTACAAACATATACTGACCAGATCACTGACCGACTGCCCTGAGTCTACAAACTATACTGACCAGATCACTGACCAACTGCCCTGTCTACAAACATATACTGACCAGATCACTGACTGACTGCCCTGAGTCTACAAACATATACTGACCAGATCACTGACTGACTGCCCTGAGTCTACAAAAATATACTGATCAGATCATTGATCCACTGCCCAGAGTCTACAAAAATATACTGACCAGATAACTGACCGACTGCCCTGAGTCTACAAACATATACTGACCAGATCACTGACCAACTGCCCTGAGTCTACAAACATATACTGACCAGATCACTGACCAACTGCCCTGAGTCTACAAACATATACTGACCAGATCACTGACCGACTGCCCTGAGTCTACAAACTATACTGACCAGATCACTGACCAACTGCCCTGTCTACAAACATATACTGACCAGATCACTGACTGACTGCCCTGAGTCTACAAAAATATACTGACCAGATCACTGACCGACTGCCCTGAGTCTACAAAAATATACTGACCAGATCACTGACTGACTGCCCTGAGTCTACAAAAATATACTGACCAGATCATTGACCGACTGCCCTGAGTCTACAAAAATATACTGACCAGATCATTGACCGACTGCCCTGAGTCTACAAAAATATACTGACCAGATCACTGACTGACTGCCCTGAGTCTACAAAAATATACTGACCAGATCACTGACTGACTGCCCTGAGTCTACAAAAATATACTGACCAGATCATTGACCGACTGCCCTGAGTCTACAAAAATATACTGACCAGATCACTGACTGACTGCCCTGAGTCTACAAAAATATACTGACCAGATCACTGACCGACTGCCCTGAGTCTACACAAATATACTGACCAGATCACTGACTGACTGCCCTGAGTCTACAAAAATATACTGACCAGATCATTGACCGACTGCCCTGAGTCTACAAAATTATACTGACCAGATCACTGACTGACTGCCCTGAGTCTACAAAAATATACTGACCAGATCACTGACCGACTGCCCTGAGTCTACACAAATATACTGACCAGATCACTGACTGACTGACCTGAGTCTACAAAAATATACTGACCAGATCACTGACCCACTGCCCTGAGTCTACACAAATATACTGACCAGATCATTGACCGACTGCCCTGAGTCTACAAACATATACTGACCAGATCACTGACCCACTGCCCTGAGTCTACAAAAATATACTGACCAGATCACTGACCGACTGCCCTGAGTCTACAAAAATATCAGGCTAGCACCATATACCCAGTATATATCAAGGCATGCAAACAGGTCCTGTAACTTGTTAAAAGTTGCTGCCTCTTGTCAGTTGTGTAACAACTGACATATACACATGTGAAGCAAACAAATGAGTCCTTTTGGCTGAAATACGAAACACACAAAGAAACCTATCACTCAAATGTAACCATCAGTGTTAGCAGGGTAGCCACAAACTGACTATCATGTCTTTCTATCTGCACAATGGTGGTTATCAGAGATAGATAGCTGCGGCCTCAGCAAACTGAGGCAAGCATGGATAATTAGCAACTTCTTTTGCATGCATCTAATTTATCTCCAGCAAAAACACAATATATTTTAGTTGATCTATCATGTCTTCCATAACAGATCCACAGGTGAATCTCAGCAGCAGATGCATGAACAGTCCAATTAATCAATCAATCATCTCCACTATGGGGTTACTTTTGATGCATCTCTAACATTCTCTCTCTCTCTCTCACTTATGTTGTACATGCTGACAGTCATGTTTTTCCATCTCTGGATGTTATATTCTTACTTTTATCCTTGTTTGCTTACTGCTCACCTCTTATCTTTCCCTTCAGTATAATTTATACAACAGTGTTACATATGTTACTGTGGCCAAAACATTTGACTTGTCTGACTTTTATTACTTCTATTAGCACTCTAATAAATTGGTTTTATAAACAATATCATGTCTTGAAAAGTAAACTACTGTGGCCATATTAAACATGACTGTAGCTTGGAAACAACAAAGATTTAAAGGCATGGTTTCTAGAAGTGGCAGGGGTTGACCGGCTTGGAGATGGATAAAAGGCTGCAGGATCAGCAAAGCAATGCTCTAACTGTGTGACTGACAGAGCTTCCATTCTAGACCATTGCAGACCAAGGCTTAGGGCCTGGTCTGTCCTGTCATGACATTTAGTCTTCAGGCTGCATTTCCTCGCACTAGGGTAAGGCTTGTACCCTTCCAATTGCACTCCTCCTCCCACAACCGTTGGCACAATGTGGGGTGTCATGTTTGGTAAGCGTCGCCCAACATTTTGTGCTAACAGAAAGCAGGTAGTAGTCTATTGTTATATGGTGTCTCAGCCTAGACCTGACTTCAGCAATCAAATTAAGTTTAGTTTAATTACTGCAATTAAATTTAGTTTAATTACTGCAACTAGGTTTAGTTTAATTATTGCAATGAAGTTTAGTTTAATTACTGCAACTAGGTTTAGTTTAATTATTGCAATGAAGTTTAGTTTAATTACTGCAACTAGGTTTAGTTTAATTATTGCAATGAAGTTTAGTTTAATTACTGCAACTAGGTTTAGTTTAATTATTGCAATGAAGTTTAGTTTAATTACTGCAACTAGGTTTAGTTTAATTATTGCAATGAAGTTTAGTTTAATTACTGCAACTAGGTTTAGTTTAATTATTGCAATGAAGTTTAGTTTATGTTGTACATGCCGACAGTCATGATTTTCCATCTCTGGATGTTATATTCTTACTTTTATCCTTGTTTGCTTACTGCTCACCTCTTATCTTTCCCTTCAGTATAATTTATACAACAGTGTCACATATGTTACTGTGGCCAAAACATTTGACTTGTCTGACTTTTATTACTTCTATTAGCACTCTAATAAATTGGTTTTATAAACAATATCATGTCTTGAAAAGTAAACTACTGTGGCCATATTAAACATGACTGTAGCTTGGAAACAACAAAGATTTAAAGGCATGGTTTCTAGAAGTGGCAAGGGTCGACCGGCTTGGAGATGGATAAAAGGCACTGCAAACAGCTTGGCATTAGGGTGCATGAGATGGGAGAAATGGCAAGATATCGAGAGGTTTTTAATGTGTTGTGATGACCTGCTATGTAAAGATTAGCTCTCTTTTCATTTTTAGCTTTCTCAGTAAGCAACAGTAAACTACTGAATGTAAACTTGCCAAGAGATCACAAACAGCCAAAAATAAAATGCTAGGGTTGACTGAAACATCCTGTAATGGATATGCAACAAAAAACTTTTAAAAACTAAGATGTCTACATTTTGTCTCTAGGAAAAACATCCTATTCTTCTAGATATATACATTTCCAGTGTCTCAGTTCGAAGTCGTAATTGCTACTGAATGTTTTGGTTGTGTACAGCGAGCAACTAGGTTTAGAACAAAACAATACGAAAATATAAGAAATTATTATCTTCTATAGGAAAACTATATCAAAATGCCACACAATAAAATGAAAGAAATCTTAAACAGGTGAACTGTTGGAACTATCCTGGCACAGTCACAACATCTGATAGAAGACCACTGACACACTTCACGGAAAAGGCACACAGAAATAAAAACAGAGATTTGACCAAATGCCGTGATAGGAGGCAGAACACAAACCATATCAGAGACTGCTGATTGTGTGAGATAGTGGACCATAATTGCTCTAGTTACTGCATGACACATGAAAAAGATGATGGTCAATTAAATAACTTAAAGTAATATGCAGGTTGCTTACCAATACCACCACCTGCCCTGACACCCGTGTGAAGGTGATAGACGAAACACTGAAATAATAAAAACAGCAAAATTTCAGGTTATCAACTTTAATGTCAATACTGTGCATATTTCATGGCATGCAATGTAACAGAAAGCAGGCACATTAGTGTAATCAATAGCGTGATTTGCATGCTGGTTTGGCACCTGCGTTTATCATCCGATAAAGTGAGGAAAAGACTGGCCACCTATTCCTCCATGCAGTCAGGCCTACAAAATGTGACGGTGCTAGCACTTCTAAGACCCACGGCATGTTCCTGCTTCGGTTTTTTTTAATGTAAAAGAATAGAAGTTATGCCATCACAGTATCATCTCTGTGAAGGGAAACTCCTTATGGGATCTGCTAGTGGTCAAAGATGGGCAAGGCACAAGAGGGCAGTAACCACAGTTCAGGGGACAGAGTAGCCACTTGATCATGTGGACATTTCCGCACCGGATCTGAATACACATTTGTCACGAGCTCCAGAAATTTCTGCCAAAGGTAAAGGACCCTGCTCCATACCTGATCTGTACTGGGAATATGCTGCTTGCTCCATTTTGTTCATAGACTAACTGGCACTCAATTGGTGATGAGGTCAGTATCTTACTGGACAGTTAGAGCATTGCTTTGCTGATCCAGCAGCATCAGCAGCTTGTCTTGTTCCAAAAGTATTGGTGTTACAAGAGAGGGATCTTGCTGCATGGGCAACACATGGTCTCTACAATTCAGCCCAGGCTTTGTGCTATGAGAAGCACAATGTAACGATGCCAAAACAGCCAGGTGCCAGTAGGTTATGAAATTGACTATGACTGACTTATTATTAAAGTAATGAACTCTTTGTGAGTTTTATGAAAAAAATAAATGACATTTTTATGATATTTGCCATATACAGCATAAGTATGTCATATGAATTTGATCATACTTAACAATAAAATATGTGATTTTACTGAACTCTAAGTGAATATAAACACAGAAGAAACAAACAATGTGATGCCTGGCATATTTCATGGCATCTCATCAGGTGGATACTGCAGAGTTTGATGTCATATGGAGTAAACGGATGAATCTGTTTCTGGTTGAGATACATAAACATATTGTTCAACCTACTGTGGGTAGCTTCTTTGTATATGTGCCATGATCGTACAGAACTGTGGGTTGTATGATCATACTGAACTAAGGTATGTTACCTAATTGAACTGTAAATGATGTGATCTTACTGAACTATAAGTAATGTATGTGAGGAGACCACTCGGTTCGCCTCGTGACAGTTTTCGGACTGCTGGAAAGTCCGTGGTGACATCTGGCAGCTTGGTGAAAATTTACTGGTCATGGGGAAAGAACCAGTAAATAACGCAATCCAGACCATAGCGATTGCTCGCCCTTGAAGAAAACTCCAGAAAACGGTTGTCAGAAACTGAGTTTCGCCACTACGGATTGCCCAAGTCTGGCGCGCAGCCGCAGTGGTACGTGCAGCACACAAAGAGTTCAGTTGTGAGCTGGGCTAGCTGGCAGACAGACGGCATTATGGCCATGTGACTTGCTATGGAGACATTTGTCTTGATGGGTTTGAATGGTTGTGCTGGTTCTTTGGAGGTATGTGTAAAGCCTTTTTCTTAAGTAATGCCGTGTCGGTGTTTCGTAACACGAGATTGCTAGGGCGCGTGTACTGTCCGCTGCGAGAAAGTAGGTCAGGTGTGAACTGTTGTAGGCTTGTGTTTTTAAGCCGGTAATTTAAGCCTGTTGCAAACGCGTGTTTACCAGCTTTGTACTGCAAAGATATGTATTAGGTTAGCAATGCGCGGCTTATTCACAGCCACTGTAGATCCAGCAAACCGGGTTCAGGGAAACGAGACCTGTAGTTTTGAGTTCACACATGGCCAACTTCATGATCTCGAACATCGGCATGTTCGGCATGGCCGAACCGTTACCCGAAACGCAACCGGAAGTAGATTAAGGAGTCGCATCATGTATAACATGTGATATATCGATGAACTCGGGCGAGTAAGACGAATCGAGTGGACCGGTCGGCCGAAACCTCAGAAATCGTTTCAAGGTCGTATCGGGAGTCAAACTTCATGTCACGTGGTGGGGCGACCACTGGCTTTCTTCTTGGCTTTCCTCACATCTGTCTGTTAATTAGTATCCCTCGACGAAATACCAGCTTAATATATAGTGGATTCCTGAGAGGTTGACAAGGGGGGAAGTGACCGATGTGACAGGATTGTTCATATGGAACAGGACACCGTTCTAAATGCCCCGACCTGGGACCAGGGAGGGGAGAACGGGGTGTGGATTTCTGCTACAGGGGGATCACCCTGTATATTCGATTGGATCTATTGGATATTGTACCTGCGGCACGATATGACATAATCTTTGGCGGATAACTGGGAGGGGGTTTCGGATATAATGCCTTCGGCCCTCCTTCAGGGCCATTCTGCCTATGAGTATCACTAACTCACTAACCCTATCTGTTATGTAGCAGTTTGCAGGATAGGACAACCTCTCAGCAACAGGGGACAGAAACCCTTGGGCCCACCTCTACTTCAGTCCGGAGAAGATGACGCCGTTCAGTCAGCTACTGGTCCAATCTTAGGCCCAATTCATCCTTGGCTGATGCAAGTCGAGATCTTTATGGGAAGGATCCGCCTGCTGAGGGACTATGGGTAGGAGTTTATGCGCTGAAGTTAAGCTTGAGTCACACTACTTTCACAGAGTGTTGTTCTCCCCCTGGTTCTACCTTCCTGAGAGCTAAGTGAAGTTCTGGTGACTGGTCCAGTGAGACGGACCAAGGAAAGAGAAGTTGTGAGCAGTCCTTAGGCACCGCAATTATGTTCGAGTGTACCTAACCCTGAGAGTCTACGTCAGAGTATGGGACCAGCTATAACTTTGCCAGCGACACGTTACGTAACCAGAATCCAACACAATGGTTTCTATTGTTATTTGGTTAATGATCTTCCACCCAAGGCAAGTACACTTGTCAAGTTCTTGTCCAAGATGTGCAGACTATCTACAGAGCCACCGCCAGTTAGTGAACTATTCCATCTTTACCAAGTGCCCAGCCACTCAGGCATATGTTTGTGATTATGCTGGAGAGTTCCTGACCCAGTGACTTGATTGACTTTAGCCAGCATATAGGGAGACAGAGAACTTTCCCCTTTCCAGCAATCTACGTGCTATGTCGCGGGGGTACATCAGATGGTTACAGGTCCCCGGCCACACCAGAGACTTTAGGACATATCTATTAAGTAGTGTGAACCAGTCTTTCAGGTCATCACAGACAAGAAGTTCCAGATACCCTTGAGTCGACCCGGTTACCATCCTGTCAACTTCAAGAATACGAGACCTGGCAGGAGGCTGGATACACGCGGTGAGGCGGTATTCGAGTTGACCTGTAGCGTGATCCTCTTGACCTGTCCCGATGATGATACCTCTACCCTGAGACTGCTCGAGCATGTCCCTGTCTTGTCTCACCTAGATACAGTGAGGCCTTTCTCGGAGTCATCATCATCATCCTCATTCATCTTGTATAATACACAATCTTGTTTACATAGTTAGATACCAGAGTTGTGTCATGTGTTCAGGACGAGGTTTGAAAGGGGTAATGTCCCTTGGTTGATAGCGAGAGAGGCAGTCATCCAAGGGCTGAAGGGGTTTTGTGAACTGAGGGCACCTATGTCCCGGGGCTAAAGACATCCCGTTGTTAAAGTGTGATAGCAGGTTCCCCTCATCCCAGGGAGTGTTATGACAGTAATCTTATGGAACTATAAATGATGTGATCTTACTGAACCATAAGTAATGTGATCTTATGGAACTATAAATGATGTGATCATATAGAACTATAAGTGATGTGATCTTATGGAACTATAAGTGATGTGGTCTTATGGAATTATAAGTGATGTGATCTTTCTATATAACCATACTAAACTATGAGTGATGTGATCACACTGAATTATGCATGATATAACCATAATGAACTATGAGTGATTTGATCACACAGAATTATGAATGATATAACCATACCGAAAGTATGAGTGATATGATCGTACAGAATTATGAGTAATATAACCATACTGAACTATGAGTGATTTGATCGCACAGAATTATGAGTGATATAACCATAATGAACTATGAGTGATTTGATCGCACAGAATTATGAGTGATATAACCATACTGAACTATGAGTGATTTGATCGCACAGAATTATGAGTGATATAACCATACTGAACTATGAGTGATGTGATCACACTGAATTCCATCCATCCATCATGTGCCGTGCCGGTAAGTGTGGGTGGTCATGTTTTGCCATCTCACTCAATCACCAGTCGTGGATCAGCTCAGTGTTTCTGTCTCGACCATGCCACGAGGCCAAGCCATCCAGGTATTTACTTCTAGGTCTTCCCCTTGGTCTGTTCCCTTCGATCTTACCAGTTGTCACCAAGTTCTCCAAATCAATTCTTCTCATAACATGCCCACAAAATCGTGACTGTCTATGTCTAATGTCTCTAATCAGTTTACGATCTTCATTTGTTTCTTGAAGGACTTGTTCATTGGTCTTTCTGGCTGTCCATGGTATTCTTTGCATTTTCCTCAGAAACCACATTTCTACAGCCATCAGACATGTTTCAGCTTGACTGCTCATTGTCCAAGCTTCACATCCATACAAAAGTACAGGTTCTATGTAGCACCTCAACACTCTTTTTCTCGTTTCAATTGACATCTTTTTATTGGTCAGTATATTTTTCATCTGAATTATGAGCAATATAAAAATACTGAACTATGAGTGATGTGATCACCCTGAATTATAAGTGATATAATCATATGGAAGTATGAGTGATATGATTTAAAAGAAACTAAGAAACATGACACTCAAAATAATATTCACTTACAGTGGCCATGTCATGACATTTGTAGTCCACATTTCCGTCCTCTTCTTTGACATAAAACTTCCGGAAGAAATTGAAGGCCACCACGGTATAGATGTATACAACAACACACGTCAGCATTACTGTCAACACCAACTAATGATTGGACAGTAGGGAAATATGTGAGTTTGACATATCTGACAATAACTTGAGGGTAAGTCAGTAGGTAAGTCACAAAAGGATATAATTCAGTTGAGAAATATTTGTTGGTAGATTATAAAGGTGTAATTATGTGGCATATATGAACATTTCAGTATAATACATTAACATTCTCAATATTGTATAAAATTAACCCTTTACCGGGCAAATCGTCCGATTGCGTCCTTACCCCCATACAGGCAAACCGTTCCAAAGCGCCTGTCACTATTATGCTTTATAAAAATGCGATCTCTCGGCTTTCTGAGACTTTGGATTGTCTACTTTCAGTTTCACCGATAGCTTGACAATGTGGCCGCCATTTGCAAGCATGTACTTTGAATTTGAACGTATTTGTTTTTATAGTTTTGGGGGGTTTTACGCTTTGTATTTCAAAATGGATGTTGACGATTTTTCAAGTGATCATGGAGATTTTGCTGGGTTCAATTTAAGTGACATTTAAGTGCATGAATTTGACTGAATCAGAGCTAGACATCAGTGATCAGCATTACTTTGTGTTAGCTGACGTGAGTCGGACTTTAAAGAAAGTGATTATGATTCTGAAGATGTGTTTGTAAATTGCCGTACAGATGACTGACAATCACAAACAACATGTATTTTGTAAATATTTGTGTTCATGTGTGGATTACCGGGATTATTCACATGAGTAAAAAAAAAGTCGCTTAAAAGTCAACAGGGCCGACTTCATTGCACCGAGTTTTTATCCCATATGGCTCTGTCTCTTTCCGCAGCGTGGAAAGCGTCGCACAAAGCACTAACTCCGTAGCTTTTAGCGACGACCCACAGGAGTCTCAGAAACATTTAACTCATACACCGAAGGACGCGGCCCGGAATCGAACCCACAACCTTCGGAACACGAGTCAAACGGCTTGACCACTTCGCCACGGAGACTCACATGAGTAAAATGCTCTGCATGCTTTTACTTCATTTTGTTTTTTATTTAAGTAAAATCGGTTGACTAACACCTTTTATATGATGATTTTACTAACGTAACCCAAAATTTTACCGAACCTCAAAATTCTTCTTGCCCGTTCAGGGCTACAAAGCAGACAAACGTATGCCCGGTAAATGGTTAAATAAATTAGTTATTATAACTCAGCTGTAATTAAGCAGACAATAAAACATGCTAGCAGTACCTGTTTGCCATTGTGTGTAACAGACTGCATGATGGTGCGCAGCGTCTTGAAGCCAATGGCCACATCCAGAAGGTGGCCAGCAAAGAAAAAGTAATTGAAGTTGCCCAGGATAGAAAACAGGAAATACCACAGAAGATACAAGAAGGACTGTGGAGAAAATAAAACAATGTATGTAGATGAAAATGTACAAATAAGTCATTTATTAATCTTATGCAATGTTTTAAAATGTCATGTCAAATGGCAAAAGTGTATTGTTTCTCGCCAAAGATGTAGAACTCTAATGCTGTTTATTGTATCTCGCCAAAGATGCAGAACTCTAATGCTGTTTATTGTATCTCGCCAAAGATGCAGAACTCTAATGCTGTTTATTGTATCTCGCCAAAGATGCAGAACTCTAATGCTGTTTATCAAATTTGCTGCTGACAGTTCATCAACAATAGAAGACATTCCAGCAGCATTCTTCACATTATATTCTACATTACTGTTTTCTTTCTATCTTGACAAGTGTCAGCTAGTTACAAAATATATACAATGACTGCAGCTTTCATAAATAGGTTCCTCTGCTTAATTCTTCTTCTTATTCTTATTTCCTTTTCCCCTTCTTCTAACTGTTAGAGTCCCAGGGTTAAGAGTGAGAGAACATATGACAGGGACAGGACATAGGCATAGCAAGGGTAGAGTGAACAGGACGTTACAACCATTAAGAGACAGGACATAGGAGGTTATAGACAGGACAGTGTCCTTGAATGACAGTACAACATTGCACTGGATGACTTGAGACACCAGTCATCAACAGACGGGTGAAGGACAGGTTGGTATCCAGAAGATGAGACATCCTACTCTCCACGACAATTACGGACAACATGAGGTCAGGGGACCACTTGACCATCGACTGAGATAAGAAACGACAGACTGGACTAAACTGTGGTTGAGAGAGGATGTGGTTGCATAGTTGAGAGAGCTCGTATTGAATACCCGAAAGAGCTTGCAAATGCTAAGAGAGTGTGGCATTGAATAACCTGTGTGCGAGAGAAATAGTGAAACGAGAGCACATGAGTGTATTGCTGTATATTACATGATATTATTGCTAAAACAATGTTTCGATAGAATTTGTTATAATATATTTACGTTAATAAATTCTTGGACATGTATCTGTGTTTGACAGATCTTTTGTACGTCTTAAATTCTGTCACAGCCCAGACTGACAAGAAACTGAAACGCTGACACTGTTGTTCTAGCAATGTCTATAGAAGAAGGCAGATGTTATTTATGTAGCTTACTGTTACTGAGAGCTTATGGAGACTTCCAATAGCTTTGACTGGATGTTTAACACTATGGGCCAATGCTCAGCCCACAGTTGACAAAGTGTATGGCAGTGTCAAAGGACATATTTTATTTGTCTGTTCTGCCAGTTCACAAATCCACAGAAGTGACACAACCAACTTCAGTCTTCTTATTTATGTTTTCTCTTTTTCAAGCCCTTTGGAATTGTGTGTATAGTGCAGAAGAACAGATAGATTATCCAAGGCTTGGAAGTGACCAAGCATCTGGTTGACACTCAAAACTCTGAGGAAAGGCCAGGCAGACACATAATCAGACTGCTACTGGAAACATTAGTAATGGGACTCTTTGCTGGTTGTTGAAGATGAGGGAGGAGCACATTTGGGAATGTCAAGAGTGCTGTGATCTCTTTTTCAAATGTCAACCCAATTAAAACAATGATTTATCTCTCTTCAATGACTCAGATCTCCATCGCTGTTTATCATATTTGTTTCTGATACTTTTCCATCAACCATATATGGTACTAGATTTTTCAAAATTGTTCTCTCTAATATAATTTACATGCATGTTTTTCTATAAACCTTGCCATATGTAAGAAAGCTAGATTTCACCCTAGGAATTGTAACTGCTTCTTTTCTCATGTTTGAAGACAGCTCTTTTATGTTCTTTCTTTCTTTATACATTGCTTGTAATTGTTCATATATATCTGTAGCTCTATTCTGTGAGGCTTTCAGTAATTACGCATACATACTATTCATTATTCTAGACACACTGTGCTGGACGTTTTTAATGGCGGGGGGGGGGGGGGGGGGGGGGGGGGGGGGGGGGGGGGGTGAGAGACTAGAAAAATAAATTAATACAAAACAAAATCCACGGAGCACATTTTAAATGAAAATAATAAATAATGACATAAGAACTGATACACTGACTTTGAATCATGATTGAATAATAAACAGAAAGATCATATTTTCATTTTATGATTACTAACTGATTCAGTGCCAAATTAGGTGTGGACCAAATATGGTATACAATGAAATTAACAAGCATTAAAATGTAAATTTCTGTTCACCGAGCACTGAATTTGCAGAAAATACCATGAAACAAAACAAATAAAACGATGACTCTAGTATGCCAATATATCATCCTCCTGCTCCAATGGAAGGTCATACATGGCAATATATTATCCTTCTGCACTAAATCAGTTAAAAATGCTACTGGTACTATTGGGGTTGGAACTCTTCGCTGGCTTCTGAGGATGGAGACAGAGCACTTATGGGAATGCCCTGAATGCTGTGATGTCGGTTCTTAAATCAATCAATCAATCAATCAAAAATGTACATCAGAAACAGAATGCAACAAAAAGTGTCATCAAAGTTACTGCCCCTACCAACTGGCATTCTGGGAGTGGAGCGCGGTGAACCTAAAACTTGTTACTAATACTCAGTAAGCTATACCGTCTCAACACAGCATTCAACAAAGTTGGTATACCCATCAAAATGTACCCAGGTGCATTTCATATTTAGTATTTATATAAACTGAAGTAATGGTAATTAAAAGAAAAAAAAAATATTTTCTCCAAATGCACCATAAAGGTGAATGGAGCCAGTCTGAAACAAGTCAATGTATTTAAGTATTTTAGTGCTTCAATAACAGCAGATGGAAGATGTATTCAGGAAGTTAAATGCCAAATAGTCCAAGCAAAAGCAGCCTTGCACAAGATGAAGAATATTCTTTGCAATTTATCTATGTCAGTAATGGTAATGAAAGGAATTCTTTCTCGTGGAAAGTATTGAGCCAATTCTGATGTACAGAAGCGAGAATCACAGACAATTAGCAGACAAGTGAGGAATTATGTGGAAGCTGTGGAGATGTGGTTGTATTGTGGAATGATGAGAATACCAAGGACAGGTAGAAATAGGAAAGAAGATAACTTGAAAGAAAAGTTAATTCACAAGAGAACTTGTTACTCACATCAGAGAAATACAGTGCACATTCTTTGGACAAATCATGAGAAGGAGAAAGGTGGAGTAATCTGTCAGAACGGGAAAGTTTAAGAGGCAGGAGAAACTAAGAGAAAAATTGCTGGACAGTATGACATCTTGGCATGGAGGAATGTCAATGTCAGAAGTGACTGGCAGTACACGAGACAAAAGGCTGTTAACAGACGTGATCACCAGCACCAATGGCAAGAAGAAGAATTTATATACAACAACAAAAATATGTTCTTATCTAATCCACTCACATTGTCAGTGATGATGACTCCCCATTTCCAGATCTGGTACTGCAGGTCAACATTGGATAGGCTAGAAGTACAGACATATATATATATATAGAATTATAAATTCAATACTTTAAAAGTAAAATTAACAAATTCATCATTATCATGTGCCTTGTTACCTGGCATTGGTGATCAAGCTCCTCCGCACCTCCCAAACTCGAACAGTATGATGAAATGCTGTCAGGAGTCTCATTGCTCTGTCTTCATCTGTTGCTTTTTTCAGAAATCTCTCCAGCTGTTACAACATGTTTCAGCTGTTCTCATCACAGTGGGCACGTTAGAGTAATCACTCAATCAATCATGTGTCATGCCGGCAAGCGTGGGTGGTTATGACTCGCTATTTCACTCGATCACCAGAGTCGTGGATCAGCTCAGTGTTCCTGTCTCGACCATGCCATGTGGCCAAGCCATCCAGGTATTTTCCTCTCAGTCTTCCTCTTGGTCTGTTCCCTTCAATCTTGCCAGTTGTCACTAAGTTCTCCAATCCATTTCTTCTCATAACATGTCCAAAAACTTGTGACTGTCTACGTCTAATTTCTCTAATCAATTTACGATTTTCATTTGTCTCCTGTAGTACTTGGTCATTGGTTTTTCTGTCGGTCCATGGTATTCTTTGCATTTTCCTCAGAAACCACATTTCTGCAGCCATCAGATGTTTTTCAGCTTCACTGCACATTGTCCAAGTTTCACATCCATACAAAAGAATAGGCTCTATGTATCCCCTCAACACTCTTTTTCTTGTTTCAATTGACATCTTTTTATTGGTCAGAATGTTTTTCATCTTGCTAAAGGCTACTTTTGCCATGGCGATTCTTGTTCTAATCTCTTCAAGGCATCTCCCATCAAATGTTATGACTGTTCTGAGATAACTCGTACCGATTCACTTGTTGAAGAATATTCCCATTTACTTGTATATTACATTGTGGAACTTATTTCTTCCTAGTGATGACCATAACCTGTGTCTTCTTACAATTTAATTCCAACCCCAGCTGCTCACTGTGTACAACAACCGCGTCTACTAATTGTTGTAGATCTTGTGCATTGTCTGCAATCAATACTGTATCATCTGCATATCTAATGTTATTGATGTTTCATCCTCCAATGCTGATCCCATTTATATATTCTACATTTCTGAAAATATTTTCACTGTATAGGGAAAAAAGATCTGGAGACATTACACATCCCTGCCTAACACCTCTCTTAATAGGTTGATATTGTCCCACTAGGGACTTGTAATCACTAGGGAGCTACATTAATAATGTCATTGTCACAATAAAAAACAGAAGGAAAACCTATCTCAACAACAGACAACACAAAGGACACCTTATCTCAACAACAGACAACACAAAGATCAACGTATCTCAACAATAGACAACCCAAAGGACAAATTGCTCAACAATAGAAAATGGAAAGGAAACTCATCTCAACAACAGACAACACAAAGGAAAACTTATCTCAACAACAGAGAACACAAAGGATAACTTATCTCAACAACAGACAATGCATAGGAAAACTTATCATAACAACATACAACACATAAGAAAACTTATCTCAACAACAGACAATGCAAAGGACAACTCATCTCAACAGAAGAACTTATCGCAACAAAAGACAATGCCAAAGGAAAACTTATCTCAACAACAGACAATGCAAAGGAAAACTTATCTCAACAACAGACAACGCAAAGGAAAACTTATCTCAACAACAGACAACACAAAGAACAACTTCTCATCCTTGACTGGGGAGGTCGTAAATTATAAGTACTCCTTAGTTGCAGTAGGTCTGATGGTGAGCGACACTGGCAATAGGAAAAGCTAATCTATACACAACATTCAGTCCAGTGCTACTAGAAGTAGCGTGGATGGACTACGGTTGAATTCAAAGTGAGCAAACACCACCCCCAAAAAAATACCAAAACAATACATTCATGAAAAACACATATTTCCACATCACAACAGACGTACGACAAAGCAAATTAACTCACAAAGTTGGGACAAATCTGGACGTTTCTTCATATTTCCACATCACAATAGATATACGACAAAGCAAACTAACTCACAAAGTTCGGACAAATCTGGACGTTTCTTCATATTTCCACATCACAATAGATATATGACAAAGCAAACCAACTCACAAAGTTGGGACAAATCTGGACTTTTCCCTCATATTTCCACATCACAACAGATATATGACAAAGTAAACCAACTCACAAAGTTGGGACAAATCTGGACTTTTCCCTCATATTTCCACATCACAATAGATATATGACAAAGCAAACCAACTTACAGGGACAAATCTGGATGTTTCCCTCATATTTCCACATCACACCAGATATATGACAAAGCAAACGAACTCACAAAGTTGGGACAAATCTGGACTTTTCCTTCTCTGGGGTCACAGACTCTCCCTGGTCCATTCCCAGCAAACTGCTGATTGCATCATAGTCATACTGCTCCGCATACCTGGTTCTCACCTGAACATGAAGACATTTAGTATATAGATAAATGTGTTATGTTTGTAAAAAAAAGACAATTTTATGAAAACATTTGTTAGCTGTAGCCGGCATTGTGGTAAAGGAATTAAGAACACAATGCATAATCCTGCATACTGCCTTCGAAGCACAGCTGAAGGCCATTTGTAAGCAGACTGCCTTGCACTAATTTTCATACAAGTGGGGGTTGTTCAGAAAACAATGACAAACTACTGAATTTAAACTTGCCATGAAATCACAAACAGCTAAAATAATTCTGGGGTTGACTGCAACATCATGTTAAGGAAACGCAACTAATTTTGTTAGTTGCATGTCCTTTACAGGCTGTTCTAAACAACCCCAGCATTTATTGGCTGTTTTTGAGTTTACAAGGCAATTTTAGGTTCAGTGATTTGAAACTGCTTTCTAAATGGCCGACACCTTCTACCATTGAACTTAATGTAAAGGGATCTGCTTCCAAACTGCCCGTGGCTGATTTTGAACCCTACACTTGAAATGTCGAGGAACTGTGAAACTGCGCTTCACTAACCCCAAAGTCACAGACACTGACTGTGCCAACTTATTCAGCATAAATGATTCTGCAACTCTGATCAGACTGCAGAACATCAAGTCAAATGGTGTGAAGCTAGACGAAAGCGCCACATGGGAAAATTCATAAGAATAGTCAACCCACACAGAACAGATATCACCAGTTGTCACATGCTGAAGAAGATACTGAGGAGGTGATCTGACCACTTATGGACTAAATGTTTTATGTGCAATGAGGATGATCTGTTTACTAACTAATATTCAGCATTAATGTCCTTGGAACATGAGCAATTGAAAACTGTTTTAAATTTGTCTGCAGGACATGAGCAGTTGAAAATTGTTGTAAATTTGTCCATGGGACATGAGCAGTTGAAAATTGTTGTAAATTTGTCCATGGGACATGAGCAGTTAAAAATTATAAATTTGTCCATGGGACATGAGCAGTTGAAAATTATTTTAATAATGGTTACAAATTCTTTAAATTGTAACTTTTAAGCTAAGAGGTCTATATAATGCCCCAAAGCCCATCTTCCACAGAAGATCTCATTGTCAGTTCTAAGAAAAAAGGCAATATATAGAGCATTCTTATGTCTGCTTCTTCTTTGTACATTGGTTGAGACACAGTTAAGTAATATTTACAGCATTTTTAGTATTATTAGTATGTATTTAGTATTTACAGAATTTTTAGGTTACATCATTGATGACCACTCTTTTTTTTTGCATTTGAGTTTAAATAATTTTATTTGGTTAATTTCCTTACTCTCTATCATCCAACAGCTTAGTCTGTGTGGTAAATAATTACACAACTTCATGTTTCATGTTTTAGTAGGGGCACCGTGTAGAAGAGGTTGTGAATGCAATTCGCAATCCTGCATACCACATTCAAAACACAGCTGTGGGTGATTTGGAAGTAGACCGCTTGTGCAGGTTTTTATAAAATGGTATGAGTGTCGATTGTTCAGAAAGCAATGGCAAACTACTGAAAGTAAACTTGCCATGAAATCACACACAGCCAAAAAATGCTGGGGATGACTGCGACTTCCTGTAAAGGATATGCAACTAACTTGCAATCTCAAACATAGCTTTTATTGTCTCAACCCTCCTCTTCTGTCTTCTGACTGCTGTCCCAGTTTTGCCTTGAGGTATCAGGTTAGCAATAACTTTCTGGACAAGGCCAGTGTGTGAGCTTAATAAGGTGGTGTTCATTAATTTCTCAATAAAATGTCTGTTTTCAACTGTTTTTCTAGTTCATGCCTTGAGGTTCTCAACATTAAAAATAATAACCAATTATGCACACATCATATCTTCATATAGATTAAGTGGGAACCATATAGATTAGGAGATGATATTTGAACATTTGATACATGTAAACTTGTTTCCTGCAGTCATCAGGAAGGTTAACCCGGTTAGCAAATGCCTGAAATGTCAGATGTGTCGGCTGAAAGGCTCAAATACAGCAGCTCTGCTGGAAACAGGTACAATGCAATAAAGTCCAAAACAAACATTTCAGATGAATGAAGAAGTAGTAGTAGTAGTACTAGTAGTTTCCTGCCGTCAAACTATCAGTATCCTTTCTTCTTTTATTCTTCCAATGGAGTAAAGGCACTTAATCAACTCACACCAAACCCTCCTATCCTTTGCCTTCTCATACAGCTTACCCAATATTATTAAGCTCTGCCTCTAATTCTCTTCTACATGTATTTTCATGTCACCTTCTAATTAATTCTCTTCTTCGTGTTCTAATTCTTCTGCCCTGTAGTTATTAGAAATAATAATAAGTTATATAAGCTGGAGTGCCCCATTAGTTACCTTTTTCTTGACAAACTTGTCCCAGTAACTCTCAGGATAGGACTGTGTACTTAAAACAAGTTTGTCCCAGTGGGCCTTCACATCATCGTCACTGGGCTGCTCCACAATGTACAGCCCTTCAAACTCCAGCTGTCTGGCCAGATCCTTCTCTCGCTTGAAGATGACCAATGGCACCTAGTCACAAAATAATGTTTTGTTAGACACATTTGTTATTTGTTCATAGAACTGTTTTGTCTGCAATATGTCTCAGAGTGTACTTAAGGATGTGTATACTAATTCTCTTAACGATATACTGGCTAGGTTACCATTATCATGTGCCTCAACATGATTACCAGCCCTGGTGATCACAGTTTGCCATCTCACAACCACCAAAGTCTCTCAGGTCTGTGTTATTATCCCTATTATGCCCTGCAGATATTTACTTCTTTGTCTTCCTCTAGCTCTATTGCATTCACATTGCAGTTTTCACTAAGTCTGCAAGTTGATTTCTACTCATAGCATGTCCAAACAAATCTTGACCTCTACATCTAACTGTATAATCATTGTCAAGTTTTCATCTACATCTAACTATATAATCATTGTCAAGTTTTCATCTGCATCTAACTATATAATCATTGTCAAATTTTCATCTACATCTAACTATATAATCATTGTCAAGTTTTCATCTGCATCTAACTATATAATCATTGTCAAATTTTCATCTACATCTAACTATATAATCATTGTCAAGTTTTCATCTGCATCTAACTATATAATCATTGTCAAGTTTTCATCTACATCTAACTATTTAATCATTGTCAAGTTTTCATCTACATCTAACTATATAATCATTGTCAAGTTTTCATCTACATCTAACTATATAATCATTGTCAAATTTTCATCTACATCTAACTACATAATCATTGTCAAGTTTTCATCTGCATCTAACTATACAATCATTGTCAAATTTTCATCTACATCTAAATATATAATCATTGTCAAGTTTTCATCTGCATCTAACTATATAATCATTGTCAAATTTTCATCTATATCTAACTATATAATCATTGTCAAGTTTTCATCTGCATCTAACTGTATAATCATTGTAAAGATTTCATCTACATCTTGGACGTCTCATTTGTTTTCTGCCCGTTAATAGTTCTAACCCTTTCCCGTGTTTTGAAATGTATTAGGTAGGCTATATGGTGCCTCCCCCATATTTTTATTTGGCATTCAATGGGCGATGTGGTGAATATCACACCTTTACATCCCACAACATTTTCTGGTATCCATGTCAGGCTGGGAGACCTGGCAGTCTAGGTCAATACACAAATAAATGTCTGCCTTGATGAGGATTCAAAAACATGACCACTGGGTGAGCAGGCATGTGTCCGAGCCACTATATATCAATCACTCAATCAATCAGGTGCCATCTCCACAATTAAGGTTGGCTGCAATGGATCTCCAACACTGTCTTTCTCTTTCCCTGACTGTACATTCTGTCAGATTGCTGTTCGTCCATCTCTTGATGTTATCTTCCCACTTGTATTGTTGTCTACCTCTTGCTCGCTTGCCTTTCACCTTACCCTTAGTATGGTTTTTATAAGAGTGTTATGTATATATAATTGTTCAAATACATTCCGATCAAATTCATCAGTATACTTCTTCACATCCTTGATCTGGAGCAGATCACGACTCTTCAGCCTCTCTGTTGTCTGATATTTTGATGAAGCTGGTGATGCAGGGTAGTTTAAGCTTAACACACTGTCAAACTCCATATTTATTCTGTCACTTGAATGGTTCATGATGTGTGTGACTCTTAGGGTATGGGTTGACATGGGGGTGTATTTGGAGCACCTGGGTGAGAATACCATGGGTTGGTTGATGGAACATTAACAATTCAAAAACTCAGTGAGTATGTGAGTCTACAATCTAAAGCTAGAATAAATCAATGCAAAGAAGTGACATGTGGTCACTCTGACATTCTGTTGACACAACCTATAAATTTCATTTGTCTTTACCTTTTAGTTTCAATAACAAAAACAATGAAATATAGAGGTTCTAGAAACACTGGGAATGAAAAGAGGGTTGATGAAAAGAATAAAACAGAGGCAAGTGAAATATTTTGACCTTGTTAAAAGACATAACACACTTAAAAAGACCAAACTGGAGGGTAAGTTTGAAGGAAAGTGAGCAAGAGGTGGACAAAGTTACAAGTCGGAGGATAACATTAAGAGGTGGATGAACAGGAGTCGGACAAAATGTACAATCAAGAGACAGAAAGTGTTAGAGATCCATCGCAGCCAATCTTCAAAGTAGAGATGGCACCTGATTGATTGATATAGTTTCAATAAATGATACGGTAACATCTACAGCTGTCAGTAACTCAGCATTTGTTTTCTTTAATATCCATGATATTCTCAGCATTTATTTTCTTCAATATCCATGATATTTTCAGCATTCTTCTAAAAAACTACTGCCTCCTGAGTTTGGTGCTGCTCTCTACAAACTGGCTCTATGATAAAGGGATTATGTATGCAATTACCAATCCCGCGTTCAAAACACAGCTGTGAGTGATTTGATAGCAATAGCAGCCATTTAGAAGGTAAAGGCAAACTACTGAAAGTAAACTTGCCAAAAAATCACAAATAGCTAAAAATAAATGCTGGAGTTGACTGCGACGTCCTGTAAAAGATATGCAACCTACCACATATTGTTTTCCTGTATATTTGAATCATGTTTAGGTTGTATGCTCTTAACGGTAGTCGGTATATATCATTATCATATTTAACTAGTTGTATACAGTTACCATATATTACAGATTAATAAATGCCTCAGCAGCATAAAAATCTCAAGGAAGATGACATTCAAGAAAACATCGTCATATTGTGAGGAAAGGCGCATCTTGGGTACATAAAATATTACTGAGACGGCACTCTGATGCATCCTGGCATGACTACACCACTGGGAATGTAGTGTACTAAGAGTTAATACCTATGTAAAGTTAATACCGTTTTAAACGACAAGCGCGATTTGAAGCAAAACTTTAGCCACATTCTTCTCACCTTGAGACAGTAGTAGGCCACAAGCATGGAAAAGGCTACCAGAGAATGAAGCACAGCCAGCGTTCGAATGATCGGATTCAGATAGTAGAACTCTTCCTCAATGATCACCAACTCATTCAAGCTGTCATCTTCTTCCTCTTCTCCTCCAGTTAGTGCTGCTGTGATATTAACCATAACATCTTCAGCTTCTGTAGTATCATCGGCGCTGTCATCATGCAGTTTTGTTACCTTAAAAAACAGAGATCATGAAGCGTGTAACAAACATCCGCATGATAAGAACAAATCAACATGCAAAATACAAACAAATGCCAATCTGAGGAACTATTACAATTGCTCTAGTTGCCATTCATATGTGTCCTAGACAGAGGTCCGCATGGCCGAATGGATAGGAATGTGTGTTCTTAAACATCTGGTGTGCTGATGCCAAGGTAAAGGGTTCAACCCCTACACCGGACTAAAATGTTGATCTGTCATCTTTGACTTGGGGACGTAAATTACAAGTACCTCTGAAGTTGGAGTGGGTTCAATTGATAGCAAGGGACACTGTGAATAGGAAAAGCTAATCCACATGCACAATTCAATCCAGCACCACTAGAAGTAGAGTGTATGGACTACACTTGAGTTCAAAGAGAGTAAGTGCCCCCAAAAAAGTGTCCTAGACAACACTTCTAGTCTTGTCTAATCCCACCCACAATCATGTAGCAGATCCCCTGAAGAACATCGCCCTCATCAGAAAGATTTTCCATCCTTTGCCAGTTCCCCTACCTCATGTATTTTCATGCCCAGGATGTCTGCAATGTCCAGACTCCATCTCTGCATTGTTTGACTCCTGCCTCATGTATTTTCATGCCCAGGATGTCTGCAATGTCCAGACTCCATCTCTGCATTGTTTGACTCCTGCCTCATGTATTTTCATGCCCAGGATGTCTGCAATGTCCAGACTCCATCTCTGCACTGTTTGACCCCTGCCTCATGTATTTTCATGCCCAGGATGTCTGCAATGTCCAGACTCCATCTCTGCACTGTTTGACTCCTGCCTCATGTATTTTCATGCCCAGGATGTCTGCAATGTCCAGACTCAATCTCTGCACTGTTTGACCCCTGCCTCATGTATTTTCATGCCCAGGATGTCTGCAATGTCCAGACTCCATCTCTGCATTGTTTGACTCCTGCCTCATGTATTTTCATGCCCAGGATGTCTGCAATGTCCAGACTCCATCTCTGCACTGTTTGACCCCTGCCTCATGTATTTTCATGCCCAGGATGTCTGCAATGTCCAGACTCTATCTCTGCACTGTTTGACCCCTGCCTCATGTATTTTCATGCCCAGGATGTCTGCAATGTCCAGACTCCATCTCTGCACTGTTTGACTCCTGCCTCATGTATTTTCATGCCCAGGATGTCTGCAATGTCCAGACTCCATCTCTGCACTGTTTGACCCCTGCCTCATGTATTTTCATGCCCAGGATGTCTGCAATGTCCAGACTCCATCTCTGCACTGTTTGACCCCTGCCTCATGTATTTTCATGCCCAGGATGTCTGCAATGTCCAGACTCCATGTCTGCACTAGCCAACCCCAGCCTATTTCTCCAGGAACCACACCTTCCATCACTGTTGTCCCCAAGCCACTGTCATGTGTAATATCACCAAAGTATTTCAGTTTCCGCGACATCTTACTGTTTATAAGCCAGTTTTTTTCAGTGTTCAGATCTTGTACGGGGTGTATTTTTAATGACTGTGCAGTGTTTGAAAATATTGACGGTCCAAGTTTTGAATTCACTCTCTGTAAAGTTCATGCAACATAATAGGTAAATACAAAACTTGGACAGGCAATATTTTCAAACACTGCACAATCATTAAAAATACACCCTGTAAAATGTCAGTAATTTATTTTTATTCTTGGTCCATATTATTCAAATATTCTTTCTGTAACATTTAAGCTCAAAATCCTAAATTTTCTTTAGTGACTGTGAAATGGTCCATGATGACTCACAACATATATTGCCACATGAAAGCTGCCTGTCTGAACACATTTTACTTGAAATTGTTAGCTAATGTTGTGTATTGATTCTTAATACTGTTTTTTTTTTTTTTAAAACCTTTGCATTACTATGGCCAGATTTTCACTGTGTCTCCTGAAAGCCAGGGTTAACTCTCCCAACAAATGTCCTGTGAAAATGACCAGTGTGATACTGACCACGTGACCTGATCGAGTGCTGACCTGTCTACAAAAATATCGGGCTAGAACCATAGATCCAACATACCTCAAGGTGTGTGAACAGGCCCTTTACTTTACTTTGAATTAGTCGTTAGACATAGTTCTAACATCACGGCAAAGGGTTAACCCTTATTATTCTGTTCCTGTGTCCGTGAATATCACACAAAATGCTCCTCATTGTCCCATGTGAAAAGTGGAACAGACAGCAGCCCCAAAAAACCAATAGCACATACAGGCATACATGCATAAGGCCGCTGAGAATGCCAACACAATAGTCCGCCACTAAAATTACAGATCACTGTCAATAGAAGCAGCAGTCACTAGAAAAGCAACAGCTGCACACACATTACTGCAGAAGGCAAAACCAGCGAGTTCAGCAACCGGGAGTCTGCCATTTTTGTGAACATGCAGTTCACAATACAATCCACTGTGGACAAATGTAAAAGCATTCCACACAAAATCCACAGCTCACATTGTCGCTCCACACACTTAACTCAGTAGCCAGGCGACAGAACCATGTACTACCAGTCCAAATTGAGGAAAATGCACAAGCAAACCATAGCCAGAACAAAAACACTCCACAGGCCTTAACAGCTCAACAGCTTATCCACCATTTTGAATCAAATATCCTTGTTTTACTTAGAGTAAAAACTGATATGTCGTGTTAAAAGAAGAAGCTGGAATCCTGTATCAGAGCAATTACATTCTAAGAAAACAACTTACCTTGAAGAATAGCAGCACAACATTGATAAAGAATGCCAACAGAAGTGCCAAATACTTGAAGTTGTAAAAGTTTCTTGCAAATAAACTCTGAAAACAGTGGGGAAAAAAGTAATTTATGACACAATCTTATGACCATTCAAAGAACAAAATGTACAAATATTTTAGTTCTTGATCAACATATTGACTAATGATGGTGACCAAGTCTCTAATTTGTTAAAGTTTGGTGATGCATGGACTGCATTTACAATCACTTTATAGTCAGCGAAAATAGTGTTCACAACTTTGAATACCACCAACATAAGTTAACAAATAAAATAACTTAATAATACGTTAATTGCAATGATAGCTGTAATGATTGCAAACTATAAGTTAGAAAAATTAAACTCGTGAATGCAAAAAAATAATAAAAGTACATGTGCCTGTTATAGTTAGTAAACTATTTTATACATTTAAGAGGTATATGTATATATTTCTCTCTTTTTTTTTTCATATCCTATTTACATGACATTGCAGTCAACACCAGCATTTTTCAGCTGCTGTTGATATCGTGCCAAGTTTTATGTTCAGTAGTTTGCTATTGCTTTCTGAATGATCAGCTCACATACCCTCCGTAAAAAACCAACGTGATGCGATCCGCTGCCAAATCTCGTGCAGCTGTATTTCATAAGTGAGTATATGGGATTATGAACAGCATCCTTAACTCCTTCACCAGGGAGACCGGCTATATTTCTGTTACTATTATCTAAAAAAAAATGAGGCTAACACAATATACCTAATATATTTTATGACATACTATCATTACTCCAATTTGTAAATCTTGTATTTGTAAATTGTGGTATTCACCATGTAGGCTGTCCACATGGGCACACATTTGATACACGCTCGACACCTGATCACACATAAATAAATGAATCCATTGCAGTTCTGTATCTATTGTTGCTTGAATAGATATAGCAATAAGGACTTCAACTTTTACACATAAAGGCTAGCAGTAACTTTGAGCCCCTGCTGCATTCACCTAACATGTGTAACCAGGATACTTGACTGCAGTAAGTAACCTGTCATAACAGAACATCTGACTTACGATAGAGAGAAATTTTGAAAGACTGATGAGGGAACAGTTACATACAAAACAGGATTTTGCTCCCCTGATGTGTCTCCACCTTGCCTTGGGGGGGGGGGGGGGGGGAGGGGGGAGCGCTCGCTTGTTCCATTGACCCCATCTGCTTTCCGATGGATGAAAACTACATATAGGACAGCTTATGGGATAGGGGCCAGACTAAGCGAGACACAACCTGCTGCTCTGCAGGTAGACAAAGGATGGCAGTCAAAAGTTTAAATCAGGCGCATGAAGGCAGAAGTTCTTGGTCCGGATACATACTCTAAGGCTCTCTGTCGAAGGTTGTGGCTGAACGCCTTTAAGCCATAAACCCTCGGATGTGAGAGCCTGGCCGATACCCACCTACCAAAAAATGGAGGTGAGATTCTGAGTACGCTACATGGCCAGTTCGGATACTTGTCCGAAGGCTCTCAGCTGGGGGATAAGAGGGATCCCCGGACGAGAGGGCCTGGCCGTTTCTCGCTCACTTCTGCACGGAGGTAAGGTGCTAAGCTGGCAGCACATGTAGCCTACCTTGTGGGTGAGTACAAAAAGGGTAGAAGTGCCCCAGTCAAATTAAAATGGTTATGAAAACTGTCTGTATCTAACTCATAGAGAGTCTAGACAAAGGTGGAAAAACGTCTCAATAACACAAAATGGAATGCACGGCTAGCGAAGCCATTATGTGGCCTGAAGTGCAAAGCGAAAGCTTACCTAGAGGATATCGCCCGCAGGCTGACCGTTCCTGGTGTGTGCTTGAGCGACCAGTGGCAAGTGAGATGCCCAACACATGGAAGTGAGGAATTAAAGCAGCCATGAGCAGGACGTGGCAACTCCTCAGGGGAGCCCAGTCTCAGAGCAATATGTGCCGGCTCTGCAATTATGCAAGCCTCCTTGGATAGTAGGGGAATGCCCATGGTCTGCCCCTGCCTTCCCTTGAGGGTTGACCGTGATGTCATTGACCGTTCTACTTTGACCAGCTGAGATGTGGGCGACACCACAGCACTAACAGTATAACGTCTCTCGAAACCCCGGGAAGGCGAACCCGTAAAAATGTCTGCTGAAGTCGGATGTGCTGGCCTATGGGTGCAAATAAAGCAGGCACAACGCAAAAAAACGTCCGAGTGAAATGTTTTTCATGCTAGGAACAGCTCTGACTAACTAGTTTTCCGAATAGCTTGTGTCCGGAAAAGCTCTGACTAGCTAGTTTCCGAATATTCGTTGTGCCCGGAACAGCTCTGACAGGCACATCAATAAGCACAAGTCCGAATCGAAAACTCGCTGAATGGATACCGTATGCAGACCGGTCTGGTCAGTGTGGGAACGGCTCGTGGTGAACGATATGCCCAATTGATCGAAGTGAGGAGTTAAAGCAGCCATGAGCAGGACGTGACGATTCCCTCGGTGAACCCAGCACCAGGGCGCTATGTGTCGGCTCTGCAACTATGGAAGCCACCCTGGATGACAAAAAATACCATGGACTGTCCCTGCCTTCCCTTGAGGGCTGATCGCGAAGCATTTGACTGTTCCAATTTGACAAGCTGGGATGTGGATGACACCACAAACGTGAGAGTTCCACAGTAATGCTAACCTGTCAAAAATGCACGCTAAAAGTCGGATGTGTTGGCCTAAGGGTCTCGACCTAAGGGTGCATAATGAGACACATCGCAATCACATCTGAAAAAAACACTCCGGATGAACGCAAAGAAGAAGAGAAACAGGCTTTTGGAGGATGACTGATATGTAACTTTCACATATATAAATAGCTGAGCACATTTAACAACCCACCAGCACATATCTGTCCGTACTAAACAATATGAGCTTCTGTTTGTGGTACATGCTCAGAGGCAGAGAAGAGGAAGATGGCATTCAAGATGTGATAGAGTAGAGGTCAACATGGCCAAATGGAGAAGACTACTTGCTCTTAAACTTCCCATGTGCTAATGCGAGGTAGCAGCTTCAACCCCTCAACCGGTCAGCTGGACTAACATGTTGACTTCTCATCCTTGACTTGGGGATGTAAATTACAAGTACCTCTGAAGTAGAAGTGTGTTTGCAAAAAGGCAAGGGACCCTGGTAATAAGGAAAGCTAATCCACATGTACAGCTCAGTCTATTATACTCACAGCAGCAGCATGTGCATAAACTACACTAAAGCAAAGATGTGATAGATGATTTACACATGACACGAACATTTAACAACTCACCAGCACATATCTGCCATACTCAAAATCCCGAGTATCTGTTTGTGCTTCTTCCTCAGCTTTAGGATGTTCCTTGGTGGAAGAACTGGAGCGTCTGCACATTTGTGGTTGTTGTAAAAGATGTTAAAATATACTAATGACAACAAGCATGAGGACATTTCAAAGAATAATTTTATAATTTAAAAAAATGAAAGTTTATCACAATACTTCTTGTTTTTTTAAACTGCTAACATTATGTTAACCATTAACATTATTGGAGTGTAAGGTTATTTCTTTATATCATAAATTAGCCTTAGGTTATAAGGATCACATCTTCATTAAGAGAAGACATAATTGATTCGGTGCCCTGGGAAAATATATCTTAATTGATTCAGTGCCCTGGGATAATATATCGCCAAATCTGACTTACCATTTAGACTGAAGGGTGTTATATCGCCATACTAGGGTCATCATGTTATCTGTTTATTTTACCGTACATTTAATAATTTTAATGCCCAGTGCTTCTGTTTGTGGTACATGCTCAGAAGCAGAGAAGAGGAAGACGATATTCAAGATGTGGCATCTGAAGCAAGGTGAGCCAGTCCACACAAAACATTCCTTTCTCCACTTTACTAAGCATACTCTTTGAGTCCGTGATGACAAGTGCCAAATATAGTGGATGGGGCATGAGGCCACACCCACTGGGTAACCAGCCTGATACTTCACACACTTTAAATCAACATTTATTTAATTAAAGGTGTAGGTACAAACTGGGAGACGTGGCAGTGACTAGCACACTAGTCAGCCAGCCTGTTGGTCTTGTGAGTGATTACTCTCTGAGAAATGAAAGTTAAAAAAATTTTGAGTATGGCAGATATGTGCTGGTGAGGCCATACTCAAAACTGAGAGGGAAGACCAGGAGAACTTTCAATCAGATAGCAGTGAGAATGATTTAATAGTGTGACTCTTCATGTGGACAGCCTACATGGCAAATACCACAATTTACAAAAACAAGATGTACAAAGTGGAGTAATGATAGCATGCCATAAAATATATTAGGTATATCGTGTTAGCCTCATATGGCTAGAAAGCGTTGACCAAACTTGGTTGAATATCAAGAATACAATTCAAACTACTGCAGAAGAATGTCTCGGTGCACAGAAAGAACAGATGGTTCAATCAAAAATGTGAAGAAGCAGTCATTAGGAAAAAGAATGCCAGGCAGTTGTGGTTAAATGACATCAACAACATCCAAAATGAAGAGCAATATAGAACTGAATGTAAAGAGGCTACAAAAATAGTTGGGCAGCAGAAGCGAGAATATATGAGCAATATAATCAAAGGTATGGAAAATAATCACGAGAAAAACGATTCCAGAAAGTTTTTTTTAAAGAACTGAAGTCAATGAAATGAGGGCACCAACAAAACACATATGGTTTAAAAGACAAAAATGGGAATATGATAAATACCAATGAGGAAATGTGTAACACATGAAAAGAATACTTTGTTGAATTACTAAATTGTGAAGCTCCAAGAAACACTTTCCCACAAGAAGCGGTTCTAACGTGTGAACCACAAATTGAAGAACCTGCTTTTGAAGAAATCCTATATGTAATAACACAACTTAAAAACAATAAGGCAACTGGGGCTGATGGAATTGCTGCTGAATTTATAAAGGCGGCCATGCATTACATCTAAAGCTATACGAACTAATAATAAAAATCTGGAGGACAGAAGAATAACCCCATGACTGGAAAGAGTCATTATTGATACCTATCTTTGAGAAAGGAGACAAGTTCCAATGTGAAAATTATAGAGGAACATCACTACTGTCCACAAGCTATAAGATACTATCCGCGGTATTACTAAATAGACTAAAACCATATTCAGAAGACATATTAGGTGACTACCAGGAGGGTTTCAGACAAAACAGATCAACAACAGATCAGATATTTATCTTACGACAAATAGCCGATAAAATATAAAAGAGATCTCCATAACATTTTTTGTGAATTTTAAAAAGGCTTATGATAGTGGCCATAGGAATAGTCTATGGAATGCTATGCAGGAATTTGGAATACTAAGGAAGTTAATCAACATGACCAGACTATGCATGGAAGATACTTATAATATAGTAACATATAAAGGCAGAAAATCAGACCCTTTCCAAATAACATCTGGCTTGAAACAGGGTGATGTACTATCACCACTCCTTTTCAATCTGGCTCTAGAGAAAGTTGTAAGGAAGGTAAAGGAGGAATGTGCTATTGGAGGAACATCCAAACTGCTTGGTTATGCAGATGATATAGATATTATAGGGGAAAATGAACAAAAGACATTGGAAATATTGACTCACTTAAAGGAAAAAGCTCAACAAATGGGGCTGGTTATCAACCAAGATAAGACAGAATATATGGTAATTTCAAGAGAAGGAACGGCTAAAAACTCTGGCCACATACAATAGATAATATGACCATTAAAAGAACGGAAACATACAAATACCTGGGTACAATCTTCAACTGCTCCAACATAATAAGGGAAGAAATACAAGCTAGAATCAACTCTGGAAATAAGATATACTATGCACTACAACATCTGCTAAAATCAAATGCGCTATCTCGTAACACCAAGATCACAATATACAAAACACTGATCAGACCAGTTGTGCTGTATGGCTCTGAAACCTGGAGTACAACTAAAGGAGACGAAGCCTTGTTACAAATCTTTGAGAACAAAGTCTTAAGTCAGCATCTTTGGGCCCATTAGGGATACACAAAGTGGAGAGTGGAAAAGAAGAAGCAACAAAGACATTTATGATCTGTTTAAGTCCCCGCTAATCACTGGTATCATGAAGGCTAAGAGACTGCAATGGCTGGGGCATATAAAAAGAATGGAAGATAATAGGGAAACAAAACTCGCTTACACTCAAGAAATAAATGACCGTAGACCCCGAGGTAGACCAAGAAGACGGTGGAGAGATAATATACATACAGACCTACAAGCACTTGGAATCAACGACTGGCAAGAGAAGGTCAACCAGAGAGACGAATGGAGACGGATTGTATCTGCAGCAAAGAACCTCAATGGCTCAGAATGCTGAAGAAGAAGAAGAAGTGAATAGAAATTTACATTATAATACTTGTTCATTTGATTGTGCACCATGTTTGGTCAAAGCCTACTTTTCTGTTTAGTAGTGTATCAGTTAAAATATCAACCAATGTAGTTCTTCTTTTAACTCTTTCAATTGATTTATTTGGTTGTTTCAGGATTTGAGATTTAAATATTGAGCACAACCCACTACTGACACCGCTGATCGTATCCGGTATGAACTTTAGGCCTATCCACGTAAATGCTGAAAGACTAGACTCGAGTTTCACTCTCGTTTGAGCTCATCAGTAGTGCATATCCTTGACCGGATCCGGAAACAAACCCCGGATCACCGGCGTATGAAGCGGGTGTGTAAACACTAGACCATGCGGCACACGCTGGACACGGCCAAATTATCACAACGGAATATTACAACATCACCCATCATAGGTTGTAGCTCAAGATTTGCCCGATCACAGCGACTGACGTCTGTCAATCGATGTGGACCCGAACAATCAGGTCTTCTCACTGGCAAGGCACACCAGGCCGCCTAAAGTCCAGCGAGCAATAATCAAATTGATTTATTTAATTGTTTCAGGATTTGAGATTAAAATATTGAGCACAACCCACTACTGACAACGCTGATTGTATTACGGTATGAATCTAAGGCCTATCCACATCAATGGGGAAGCACTAGGTCTCAAATCCCGAAACAACCAGTCATAGCGGCCTTCCTCACATCTACCTTCTTTTTCCTGGCTGCATATAGCGCATGTCTCTGTGCGGCACTTTTAACGCGAGGCATCCTCTGCGTTATCCAATAAGGCGACTTGATCTCGATAGCGCGTCGAGTCAACTGATGTGATGATGCTACTTGCCGTTCTGTGGGGAGATTTTATAGTACCACTGACCTTGCCTAGCAGCGTGGGTGTGGCCTCAAGCCCCATCCACTATATTTGGCACTTGTCATCACGGACTCAAAGAGTATGCTTAGTAAAGTGGAGAAAGGAAATGTTTTGTGTGGACTGGCTCACCTCGCTTCAGAGGCCACAGATTGTAAGAATTGAATGGATTTTTTGCCCTGGCCATGCGGGAGTGTGGGGGGAATGAACAGGCTGATAGGCTGGCAGAGAATGCACCTCTTGGTGGTAGATTACCTATGGACAAGAGAGAGGTGGTTGTACGTCTGTGGGACCAGGTGGAGGAACAGATTGAGAACCCAAATGTGGAAAGAATGAGATTGTGGGGAGTTGGCAGGGGTTCTGGTAGTCTCAAAACTGAGAGGGAAGACCAGGAGAACTTTCAATCAGATAGCAGTGGGAACGATTAGTAGTGTGACTCTTCACTGGCTGTTGAAAGAGGGGATGGAGCGCATATGGGAATATCCTGAGTGCAGTGATGTCGGTTCTTAGCTCAACTCAATAACTCAACTCAACTGGCACCGACTTCTTCCCGTTTCCAAACATGAAGAATCTGCTTTATGGACTTTGTTATTTTCCAATGACCAGGAGTTGATAACTAAACTAAACTGGTCTCTGCCCAATAGCAGCATGAAACATGTATCTTAGCTGAATGCCTCTGAGAATTCTATAAATGAGAAATACAGTTTCCCCCAGTACTTGCCACAGAAAACATAACAGATGCAATCTGAATGAGAAGTGTTTCTGCTTCTGGAGAATATTGAAAAGAACTTATTTGATAACAATTATTCAGTAACAAAAACTCCGCTGGGGAGCAAGCATGATGAGGCTTCCAATCATCAGATTAAGTCCCACCTCGCCGAATGTTTCGGCCCCTTTACCTTCCTTACACTCTTAAGGAGCGAACCTAGTCGGTTCATGACTCCCAGACGTTTTTCTCCTGTTGTTCATATCCACCATTAATTAGTTGTTTATCTCTAGGGCAAAGTGGTTAAGTCTGCTTTGTATTCTAATGGCTGTGTGCTAATTTTTGTGCTACATAGTTCAGAACATTCAGACAAGGTCATAAGCCAGATATGACAAACTATTGGCTTGTTTTGTATTCTGTAACATCAATTGGAGAACTTGGTGACAACTGGTAAGATCGAAGGGAACAGACCAAGAGGAAGACCTAGAAGCAAATACCTGGATGGCTTGGCCTAGATGGCATGGTCGAGACAGAAACACTGAGCTGATCCACGACTTCTGGTGATCGAGTGAGATGGCAAAACATGACCGCCCATGCTTACCGGCATGGCACATGATGGATGGATGGATCATCAAAACTAATAATTTCATGAATGTATTTGCATACACTATCCTTTCACATTCAAGTTTTTGTGTCTTCTTTGTTAAATGTAATTTCATCCTTTCATAATCTCATGTCGATTTCTTTTCTTTACATCTACCATCTCCTGTTATTGTATGCCATATATAAGCAGCTATCGGCTTGTTCTAGTATTCTGTAACATCAGAACCACTCCTTTCATGCATGTGTTTGTATAAGTCCAGATGTACGTCATTTGGTCTTCTTTTTTTAATGCAATTTTATCCATTCATATTCTCTTGCTGATTTCTTTTTCTGCTTGTTTATAACATCTACCATCTCCTGTTATCGTATGCCGGATATTATAAACTATTAGCCTGTTCTGCATTTCTTTAATATCAGAACTAATCATTTCATGAATGCTTTTGCATAAATTTATCTGTGCTTATGAATGTATTTGTTGTCTTTTTTTGTTAAACGTAATTTTATCCATTCATATTCTCTCAATGATTTCCTTTTCTGTATTTGTTTTACACCTACCATTTTCTTAATCATATCATCATGCGCCCAGCCCGTATTCGTGGGCGGTCATGTTTTGACATCTTACACAATCACCTCAGTCGTGGGTCAGCTCTGTGTTCTTGATTCGACCATTGAAATATGCCATAAATGAAAAACTAATAAATTGTTGTAGTATTTTTAAACATCCAAATAAACTCATGAAAGTAATTGCATGAGTTATCTTTCCCTGTGTAATTATTCTTCCTTCATTCACTATGTTCCCCATGCAATTTGTTTGTGTTCTTTGTTGAATGTAATTTTATCCATTCATATTCTCTCATTGATTTCTTTTGTGTTCTTTTTACATCAACCATCTCCTGTTATTGCATGCCCGCTAAGAAAAAAAAAAAGTACTTATTCTTGTTCTTCATTCGTCCAAAATGTTTGGTTTGTACATAATTGCATTGTGCCTGATTACAGCAGAGCTAACAACATTTGCGTCTTGTCGGTCGACATAGTCCGACTTCTTCAGGCATCTGTTGACCCAGGTTAATCTTCCTGGTTGGCTTTGTATTGGGTCACAATGGGAGCAAACATGATGTGCCAGAATTACAAACCTTTCATCTGTGTGGTGTTGGCTCAGGAGTGGCTTTTGGAGGCGGGGCAAGTGGAAGGTCTCAGGATCGTCTGCTCCTCCAGCTGTGTGATGAATAAATTCACATTTATTGAAACTGTAGTAGTTGTTGGATGAATTCACAGTTTATTAAGCTGTAGGTAAGTAGTTGTTAGT
>JACEFZ010014791.1:0-12500 GCA_014155875.1 Cepaea nemoralis | reverse complement strand
CTTCTGTAAAGTTCATGCAACCGGGAAGGTTAACCCGGTCAACAAATGCCCACAGAAGTCGGATGTATCGGCCTAACGGCACAACGCAATCACGTCTGGAAAAAAAAACTCCGGATGAACGAAGAAGAAGAAGAAGTTCATGCAACATAATAGGTAAATACAAAACTTGGACCGGCATTATTTTCAAACACTCCAATGTCATTAAAAAATCACCTTGTACATGTCTGATGAAGTGACACTGAAATAAGAAAGAAACTGCAAATTTCAAAACATACGGCGGCTCATCCTCCAATATGTCCTCTTCCAATGAATGTGAAGACAACATCGGTCCATCCTCTTCTTCTAAGAAACTTGGGCCACCTCCTGATGCCTGTCATGGCTCCAGGACCCATGGAAAGAGCCATTGGTGGGGGAGAACTTGGTTTGCGATCTGGAAGCTTGGGTTCTGGCTCCTTTTCACCCATCATCATGTTGATGACAAATTTAACGAGGGTCCTAATGAACAGAAAAATTATAAAATATAAACAGGCACACTGTTAACAGATTCAGGCCAAGCATAAAGTAGGTTTTGACCAAACAAAAATGGATGGCGGAAAATGGGAAGTAGGGGTATGTCACAGTTGTACTTATAAGTTGTTAATATGGTAGCAGAAATGTTATATTATATATACAATTACACAGAGACTTGTAAAGGGAAAATTACTGCAGTGATATTTTAACTATAGTTTGATTTATAAGCCCATGGCAGTTACAGACATTTTCAATAAGACGATTTATCATCCCATGGCATTTATCAGTTAATTTCTTAAGCTTATTTACTTATGTAATAAACATACACTGGGCAGCAAAAGTGAGTAATCTGATTTGAAAGAAACTAGGACAACACCAACTTATCACAAACATCAGAAAGAGGCAGTTGATATTGTTTTGGGCCACATAATGAGACTAGGGAAACCTAGAATGGAACATATTGTAACAATTATTGAACCAGAGGCAGCAAGATGAGATTCTTGACAACCTTTCATCATTAGAAGATGTCAACTGCAATGAGAAAAAGAGTGTTGAAGTGCTACATAGAGCCTGTACTTTTGTATGGACGTGAAATATGGACAATGAGGAGACAAGCCAAAAAGCATGTGTGAATGTATAATTAATTGACAAGGTAAATATACATTTATTAATTATTATACATGTATCAATATGTATAAATGACATTTTGATAACAGCACATGGAATATATCAATGATAATATGTGTATAATTATGTGCCAATGACAGATAGTATATGCATGAATGTAATAATAATTGAAGAAATGTGTAAGTATTTATTAATTAATTATTACATGTGTGTAAATATGTACAAATGGTACTATTATAAAAGCGGATGGAAGATGTATTAAAGAAGTTAAATGTAGAACAGCCGAAGGAAAAGCATAGCTTCACAAGATAAAGAATATTCTCTGCAACATATCTTTGTCAATAAAGATGAGAAAGAGAGTTCTTATAGGCTTTATTATGGCAATGCTGATGTATGGAAGCAAATCATGGATAATCAGCATATTAATGAGGAGTTTTGTGGAAAATGCAGAGTAGTGGTTTTATAGACGAATGACGGACAGATAAAAAAGCTTAATGACCATCTATTGAAAGAAGTTAACTCAAACAGAAAAATGGTTACTCGCATCAGAAGAAGACAGTCCACATTCTTTGGATAGAAGAGGAAGGCTGGAATATGCCATCACAAAGGGAAAGATGTAAGGGAAAAGTGGCAGGGGAGACCAAGAGAGAAGTTGCTAGGTTCATCTGTATCAGAAATGACTGGCAGTACTTGAGGAAGAAGGCTGTGGACAGACAGGATGGCCAATGCCACATGAGATGGACTACTAATAGTATGTGCATCAGTGTACATATCATTGACAAAATGTTTATACATTTATTTATCAATTATAATATATGTATTAATACATATAACTACGCTAACCAACAATGCACTTAAAACTTACCAACTGACGTGGAATACAAGAGTCAGAATAAACCAGGCCAGCCTGAAGTTCACTTTAAAGAAACCAATCAGCAACTGCCAGTACGTCATCGACTTGAACGTGTGGTATGAATGCTTCATGTTGGACCAAGTCAAACAGGACAGAAGAGTCACTAACAGATCCTTGAAGAAACGATACAGCAGCACAACAGGTTCCAAGACACTGTGGAGACAAACAAATGGATTATGAAATAAGTTTGTTTATTTTAAGGGTAGTACCTTGTTCAACACTTTTTGATTATAACTGGCACCTTGCCGTCTTGACAGATGATAGTTTGTGCAATGGAGTTTACCCCTCCATAGCACAAAGCCTGGGCTGAATTTAGAGACCATGTGTTGCCCGTGCAGCATGATCCCTCTCTCAGCCTGCCTAGTTTACTACAGAAGAAAGGTAACACCAATACATCTGGAACAAGACAAGTTGCAGAAGTTGCCGGATCAGCAAATAATTGCTCTAACTGTCTGCCTGTCTGAGCTTCCATCCTAGACCAGTTGCTGACCAAGGCTTAGGGCCTGGTCTGCCTTGCCATCACATTTAGTCATTAGATTGCATTTTCTCGCACAAGGGTAAGGTTCACACTCTCCCAGTTGCTCTCATTTCAAAGGATCACAAACTGATCATGCAGCCTATCTTACATTTGGTCCTTCCAAGCACTCACCTTTCACACATCCGTTATCTAATGTGCATGTTACATTCACATGGAAGAGAGAAGATAAATATTGTAAACATATAGTACTGTGGCGACCATGTTGTGAACAAGGTTCATATTCCGGCATTTGAAACACAACTGCAGGTGATTTTGAAGAAGACCGTCTTGGTTGATTTTCTTACAATAGTATGAGCGTAGGTAATTCAGAAAGCAATGGCAACTACTGAAAATTAAGTGGCCTAGTAAATCACAGTAAAGAAAATGATGGGGTTGACTGGGACATCCATGTAAAGGACATGCAATTAACTTATATAACGTAAACATGTGTCATCAAGCATATTTAAACCAGAAGTTGTTGAGAATATAGGTAATTACAGGCACTATTAAGATGCGTAGATACAACACTGTACGATAATAAATTTATGCCATTGATCATTATGTTTGCATTAAATATAGAAGCTTGCAATAATATATTTTCATTCAATATACCTTTCATATAAATATTTAGTAATTGCGGATTTTGACATGTTAGTTTCTTCATGGCGATATTGTAAGATGGAATAATTAGTTGGATCAATATAAAAAGAAACATTCTGGAAAATATACAAGAAATTTTAAAGAATTACATAAAACAACAAAGCCACAGAATTTGTCATGACATGGTCATAATTTATGCTGTGATGACTCAATAAAGGGTGTCTTTGAATGCAACAGTATAGGTAAACTAGAAAGTGTCAGATAAGAAGTAATGTGTTAGGCATGTAGAGAGACATGTCAGTAAAGGCATGCAGAATTAAGGAGAGCAGCAAATGGCAGACACCAATGGTGGGGCATAATTAGGACAATTCAGTCAGATCAGGGACTGATCAACATGACAAACAGCATCACTTAACACTCTGAACTCAAGATCCTGGTATGTTGCTCTGAGTGTGCTTGTGCAGAATATGGAGGAGTGTGTCTTATTCCAAAAATCATTGTCATGTAGCAGGTCATTCACAGAAGTTTACTTTCATTACAGCCTGACAAACTGTTTCTGCTTTCCTTGTCATTTTTTTCTGTCTCCATTTCTCTGTCATTACAGCCTGCCAAAATGTTTCTTCATCCCTTGTCACTTCTTCTGCCTCATACACATGCACATTCCAACATACAAGCCAAACTGTATTCATGCCAACATTATATTAGAGCGTTAGTAGCACTTTATTTGCTTGACATAAAATATCATGGTTAGAACATGGGATGTGTACATAATTCTGGCCCGTTGAGTTACAGTAAAATACACTACAATTTAGCAACATTTCGGAGACATGAGATGGAAACAAAAGAGGTGTTCCTTCATTGTTTCATTACAAACTGTTTATTATATATATAGTATATACTGTGTGTGCATGTGTATGTGAGAAAAAGACGGACAGAGAGATAGACAGGGAGATAGACAGAGAGAGAGAGAGAGAGAGAGAGAGAGAGAGAGAGAGAGAGAGAGATGGACAGAGATATAGACAGAGAGATAGACAGACAAAAAGAGAGAGAGAGAGACGGACACAGAGAGATAGACAGAGAGAGAGAGAGAGAGAGAGAGAGAGAGAGAGAGAGAGAGAGAGAGAGAGAGAGAGAGAGAGAGAGAGAGAGAGAGAGAGAGAGACCCTCCCATTTCAAACATGAAACAAAAACTGAAAGCAAACACCTGACAATCACAATCACATTCTAGATTTAGGAAGCAGTAGCAAGGCCTGGCAACAACATTGTGAAATGCAACTGTTATTATACAAGGAGCATTATCATATAAGCACATAAGTAATCTATATACCCTGCTGGAGTTGAGGGTGAAGTTCTGAAAGAAAATAAAGCACAGCTGTTTAATATCAAAGAATGATGGCACTATGTATTACTTCTTCTTCACTTCTTCTTCTTCTTATAGTCCAAGCTGTGTGGCATTGGTGATCATGTCTGTCCACAGTCTTCTGTCTCTTGACTGATAATCATTTCTGATGCGTGCCTCCATGCCATGATGCAAATCGTCCAGCGTCTTCCCTTCCGGTATGTATTACTAAGTACACTCATTTAATGGGAGCCGCAATATAGCAGTAATTAGCAAGGTTGCCTGCTGGCCTAGTCGTTACCATGGTTCTGATTTTTATACATCTGACCTGGCTCCTGGGACGTTCAGGCCTAAAATGGACACCAGGATATTACTGGCACCTTGCGGTCTTAACAGATGACAGTTTATTACATTGTACGCCAGTGAAGATAGTAAACTGGGCTGGTACGCCAGGGCTCATCGCTTGCGTGAGGGAAAGACTGGCCACCTGTTCCTTCTTGCTGTCAGGTCTTAAAAACGTAACTTAAAAGTTGATATAGTTGACTTCATTGCACCAGGTTTTTATCCCATATGGCTCAGTCTCTTTCTGCAGCGAACTGACGAAAGCGTCACACAAATCACGAACTCCATATCTCCAGCAACAATCCCCAGGAGTCTCCAGAAAAAATGAACTCGTGAACTGAAGGACGCGACCTGGAATCGAACCCTCAACCTTCAGAGATGAGTCAGACGGCGTGAGCACTTTGCCATGGAGACTCTCAGGCCAAGAAAATGTGATGGTGCTGTCACATCACAGACCCATATCAGAAACTGCTTGGGGACAATTTATTTATAATTATTTGATAAAATCTATTTGAATGTCCCTGGGAACAGAAGAAGAGCAAGGCCAAAGAGAAGATGGATGCAGGATGTGGCAGATAATCTCCAGATGGGTGTATCGGACACAGGACATCTTGCTTATGACCAAGAAGTTTTCTAGACAGTTTTTATGGGGGAAAAGTTCTGCAAGGAACATGCTACTGAATAAATGAATGAATTTGAATGTTATATTTCTGTATAATTGTTATCTTTCCATCAGGTAATTAGACTGTTTTTCTAATTATATCAACTTTAAAACATTGCATAATGCACACAGCTAATGTTGTATGCTTTTTTTATGGAATAAACTAAAGATAAAATATTTGCAAAAATAAGAACTAGGAATGTGTGACAATGCCCAACAAGACAAATAGAAAAGCCAGTGCAGTTCGTGTAAATCTGAACATAGGATTCTTCTTCTTTCCCTCCAGACTCCTGATTTGGAACAGACTGGTTGGTTGGTTGGTTGGTTGGTTGGTTGGTGGGTGGGTGGGTGTGTGTGTGTGAGAGAGAGAGAGAGAGAGAGAGAGAGAGAGACAGACAGACAGAGAGAGAGACAGACAGACAGACAGACAGACAGAGAGAGAGAGAGAAGAGAGAGAGAGAGAGAGAGAGAGAGAGAGAGAGAGACAGACAGACAGACAGACAGACAGACAGACAGACATGCAGACAGACAGAGACAGAGAGACAGAGAGAGAAAGAGGAAAGAAAGGAATGGAGGCAGGGAGAATAATGACAGAAGGGGGAAATGAAGGAAGGATGGAGGGAGGAGGAGAGAGTGTGAGAAAGAGAGAAGAGGAGAAAGAGAGAAGAGGAGAAAGAGAGAAGAGGAGAAAGAGAGAAGAGGAGAAAGAAATGAAGGAAAAAGGAGGCAGAGAGTGTTGAGATGGGGAGACAGAAAGGAAGGAGAGATTTGGAGATTTGAGGGGAAAGGAATGAAGGAAGGAGGGAGGGAGAAAGAGTGTTGAGAGGGGGAAGGATGAAAGCAGAGAGAGAGAAGAGGGGAAAGGAATGAAGGAAGGAAGGAGGGGGAGAGGCAGCGGGGGAGAAAAGAAGGAAGGAAGGAAGGAGAGAGAGATGGGGGAATCAGTAACTATTGCCATTATCTTATCTCTATAGGGAGATCCTCTGCCTACTGTCATGAACTTGAGGCCATAACCAACAACTATCTGTTGGCTGCTCTACAGCTCAATTCACCCCCCCCCCCCCCACCCCCCAAAGGCATAGTTTCACGCTACCCTGGTTGGGGGCTCAACGGGGACTTCACCTTGCCCTAGGGTGTCCCATAAGCTAGCAGAGGAAATGAGAAGCCCTATGTATCTTAATAGTAAATGAAAATATAATTTCACTATTTCAGTAACGGTAAACATTGTCAACAATTACAGAATAGTTTACAATTACAAAAAAAAAAAAATTCTACCACTTTCAATTACTGCACACCAAGCAACAACTATCCTGTCTAAATACATGAACCCAGGTGCAATAAACAAAATGGGCGCTCTAGCAAAGCTGGAAGGGAACTGTGCTGATAATGTCATGAACAGGGTCAGACTAGGGTTCAGAGCATATGCTCATCACCTGCTAAGTGAGGGAAAGACTGGTCACTGATTTCTCCGTGCCCTGAGGCCTACAACATGTGATTGCCTAATTACGTGACAGACACCTAAGCAGGAAACTGTTTTGTGACACATTTATGAAAGATTTAGTTTTATAATAAACAACAAATATGTGAAGTGTGTTCCCCCTGCACACAAGCTTATGTGAGTGTATGTAAAAATAAGGAACACTTAATGTTTATGGAAAACACATACAACCTATATGCCCCATTGAAAAGGTAAAATGAGCAAGTTATAACCACAGCACGCACACAAACACATGCTCAAATGTCTTTTACAGTAACACATGTATAACCACAGCACACATACGCTCAAGTGAACTTTACAGTAACACATGTACGTAAATAAACAAAAAGCACTCACAGCAAAACAATATTTTTAGAATGTGAATAATGAACTCCACACTGTTAAATTAAGAACAGCAAACCACCAACAATTAATTTTAACTTATACCAGAAAAGTTACAACACAAAACAAAGTAGAAAACTAAACGTAACAAAGTTAACACTCTTTGTAAGAAACTGAGGCTGCTGACCTTCCATCCATGGTGCCAGCTCCGCTCCTCATGGCAGCAATTCTCTGTTCCTCAGCGCTGATGCTCGTGGCATGTTGCATCTAGAGAATGTACAGAACAAGACAGTCAAGTCAGTACAAGTCAAGTCAGTACAAGTCAAGTCAGTACAAGTCAAGTCAGTACAAGTCAAGTCAGTACAAGTGAGTACAAGTCAAATCAATACAAGTCAAGTCAGTACAAGTCAGTACAAGTCAAGTCAGTACAAGTCAAGTCAGTACAAGTCAAGTCAGTACAAGTCAAGTCAGTACAAGTCAATACAAGTCAAGTCAGTACAAGTCAGTACAAGTCAATACAAGTGAGTACAAGTCAAATCAGTACAAGTCAAGTCAGTACAAGTCAAGTCAGTACAAGTCAGTACAAGTCAAGTCAGTACAAGTCAAGTCAGTACAAGTCAAGTCAGTACAAGTCAGTACAAGTCAAGCCAGTACAAGTCAGTACAAGTCAAGCCAGTACAAGTCAAGTCAGGACAAGTCAAGTCAGTACAAGTCAAGTCAGTACAAGTCAGTACAAGTCAAGTCAGTACAAGTCAGTAGAAGTCAAGTCAGTACAAGTCAAGTAAAGTCAGTACAAGTCAGTACAAGTCAATACAAGTCAAGTCAGTACAAGTCAGTACAAGTCAAGTCAGTACAAGTTAGTACAAGTCAAGTCAGTACAAATCAAGTCAGTACAAGTCAAGCCAGTGCAAGTCAAGTTGTCACTACAAGTCAAGTCAGTACAAGTCAGTACAAGTTAAGTCAGTTGTCAGTACAAGTCAAGTTGTCAGTACAAGTCAAGTTGTCAGTACAAGTCAAGTCAGTACAAGTCAAGTCAGTACAAGTCAGTACAAGTCAAGTCAGTACAAGTCAAGTCAGTACAAGTCAGTACAAGTCAAGTCAGTACAAGTCAGTACAAGTCAAGTCAGTACAAGTCAAGTCAGTACAAGTCAAGTCAGTACAAGTCAAGGAGCCACTTTTCACACCTCCAGGCATATCTGGCATATGGTTCCTTTTTCCTATTAAGTTGCGTATCCCTTACGGGACGTTGCAGTCAACACCAGCATTTTCAGCTGCTGTTGATATACTAGGCAAGTGTTACGTTCAGTAGTTTGCCATTGCTTTCTGAACGACCGGCCCCTATACCTTTTTCAAAAAAACCAGCACTGCCGTGTTTCGAACCCGGGTATACGGGCTCACAAACCGTGTGCGCAAGCCCTTAGCCACAGAGACTGGTACTAGCCCCATAATATTTAAATCAATCAACCTTCAAGGAGGTCAGTATCACACCAGCTGCCTTAATTCCCCAAGACATTTCTTGGTACCCACTTTATGCCTGGTTCACCTCGGAGTCAAGATACATTTAAAAACACCACCTCAGTGAGCATTCAAACCCATGACCTGCATATATATCCAGTAAGGATATATATATATATATTTTTTTGGGGGGGGGGGAGGTTCTCGCTGGCTTTTAATTCAAGTGCAGTCCATACACACTACTTCTAGTAGCACAGGAGTAAACTTTTACATATCTTTTTCTATCACCGACGTCCCTCGCCAAGAGGTTACCCCACTCCGATGTCAGGGGTATTTGCAATTTATGTCCCCAAGTCAAGGACGAGAAGTCAACATTATAGTCTGATTGACTGGTGTAAGGGGTGAACCCCCTACCTCAGCACTCCAAATGTTTCAGAAGGAGCACTCTAATCCATTCGGCCATGCTGAGCAAATATATATAGCCAGTCTCCTTGGTCTAGAGGTTAACGTCTTTCTCCGTAATCCCGTATATTCTCGTGTGTAACGCAGGTGCACGAGAATCAGCAGCGACTTGCGCCGCGCTGGTAACTTACGGGGGTATGTGAGCTGGTCAGTCAGAAAGCAATGGCAAACTACTGAGCGTAATCTTGCCTAGTAAATCAACAGCAGCTGAAAATGCTGGTGTTGACTGCAATGTCCTGTAAGGGATATGCAACATTTAAAAAAAAATATGTATATATATATATATATATCTACATAGAACCTGTACTTTTGTATGGATGTGAAGCATGGACAATAAGCAGTCAAGCTGAAAAACAGCTGATGGCTGTGGAAATGTGGTTTCTGAGGAAAATGCAAAGAATACCATGGACAGACAGAAAAACCAATGAACAAGTCCTTCAAGAAACAAATGAAGATCGTAAACTGATTAGAAACATTAGACGTAGACAGTCAACATTTTTTGGGCACGTTATGAGAAGAAATGTATTGGAGAACTTGGTGACGACTGGCAAGATCAGGGGAAGAGACCAAGGGGAAGACCCAGAAGTAAATACCTGGATTTCTTGGCCACATGGCATGGTCGAGAAAGTAACACAGAACTGATCCACGACTCTGGTGATCAAGTGACATGGCAGTACATGACCGCCCACGCTTATCGGCATGGCACATTATGGATGGATGGATATATATATATATAAGAAAGAACTGGCAGTACAAAAAACCCATGCTTATGTGCCGGCCTGGTAGTCCTGTGTTCAAATCTCCATCAAGGCACCTGGACTCTCAGGCAAATCCAGTCTAATATGGATATCAGGAAATGTCCTGGATAGTAAATGTGGCTGGCGAGATACTGACTACACCACCCTTCAAGTGCCAGTTGGTCTATATAAATATGGGGCTAGCACCTTGTACCCAATACGTCTCAATGTATAAGAGGGTCAATTAATTGTTTTACTCTTACATACTAAACATACTAACTCATGGACTTAAAGCATACAAACAAAAGAGAATTCTCTTATACACGTAAAAAAAGAATTAAACATAAGAAAAAGAAACATTTATTAAAAAATATAAAACTTTCATCCGTCGGGGATAATGTACTCCACATTTGAACAATATCAATGACTATGCACTTAGTATTTCAGCCAAAGTACTATTCATTTATTTACTTCATATGATATGTAACTCTGCAGTATACACCTGAGATGCGGCAAAATATGCCAACCAAGAAATTATGTAATATGTTGTTTATGCAACTGTATTTAAGTTCAATAAAGGAATACATTGTTTTGAATGACAAAGCTAACTCATAATAACTTATTTATATATAAAATAGTGTGTCTTTTCTAAAGTTGACAACATGGGTCAGGATCACACTTTAAAAAACAAGAAAAGAAAATACTTCCCTAAAATATTGTTGTCTCTGCTAAAGTTGACAAAATTTTGTCAGGATCACACTAAAATTTAAAACAGTCATCTCAAAATAAATCGTGTTTTAAAAAGGTTTATTAGATAACTTAATAGGAAACCTAGACAAGAAATCACTTGTATACCTCAAAAATGGTGTCCTCACAGAAGTTGACAAAACTTGTCAGTTTTTCTTTGTCTCCTCCTTCATTGACTACACTGTGCAAGAAGGAACGCTTGGACTCCTGAATATGAAAAAACAGTATTATGCATTTTGTTTTGTTTATGTTGCATAGAGCAGTAGTTCTCAACCTGTTTTGGCCCATGCCCCCCTTCACCATATTTTCAGAACGTCATCCTCCCCCTTTTCGCATTTCCTACCTAAAAATTTGGCCCGTGCCCCCCTTCACCATATTTTCAGAACGTCATTCCCCCCTTTCGTATTTCCTACCTAAAATCCAGCCCCCGCCCCCTACACAGTATACGTAATAATGGAAGCTAAATTTAATAGCACATACTAAAACAAGTCTAGACATCCACATAAAACATGATTTGTGGGTCTACTTACTTTATAAATTGAATTTTAGAAGGGTGAGGCGTACAGAACCCTACAGTCCGGGAAGGTTAACCCGGTCAACAAATGCCCGCAGAAGTCGGATGTGTCGGCCTAACGGCGCAAGAACGCAGCTCTGCTGTAAACAGGCACAACGCAATCACATCCGAAAAAAAACTCCGGATGAACGAAGAAGAAGAAGAAGAAGAACCCTACAGTATGAAGGGAAAAACAATGTCAAGTAATCGGTTCTTGTATTAACGCGATCTTGAAATAATCTTAATTCCCTCCCTGGAAACCCTAAAATTCCCCACCGGTTGAGAACCATTGCCTTAGAGGATGTTGCAGTCAACACCAGCATTTTTCAGCTGCTGTTGATGTACTAGGCAAGATTACGCTCAGTAGTTTGCCACTGCTTTCTGAGCCACCGGCTCACATACCTCGTAAGTTACCATCGCATCGAGAACTGATACCAATTCTCACGTAGGTTATGTTACTCACAAGAATATACAGGATTATGGAGTAAGACGTTAACACCTAGACCAGGGAGACCGGCTATTATGCATTAGTCATGTAAAACTACTGAACATAAACTTGCCAATGCATGGGTTGACTGTGACGTCCTGTAAAAGGATATGCAACTAACTTTAACATGTCAAACAATGAAAGAAAATACGATGTAAAATATACATTAGTAAAGTGTAGTATTTTCAGTGTTTTGGTTTGGAATGTCCAAACTGGCCGTTATATTCCGTGTAGGTTTATCATGGAGTTTGTTCTCCAAATATCAAAGCCATTAAAAAAAATGACAGATTCATCACAGATTAAGGCATGATGATGAGGATGAAGATGATTCCTTGGTAGATAAGAGGTGTGTGAAATAATAAGTTTTCACACATAGGTCACAGCATTATGAGATGAAGTGACCAGTCCCCTTTATCTAATAGAATTTTGGTATACTGTCTATATGAATTCATTATATACTTATTGGATGGGTGGTCACAACAGTTAGATATAACAATTCATAAGGGAAAGACAAATAATGAGAATAATTCAAGCAAATAATCACCCAATCTCCCTTGGTTAAACCTCACTTCGAGAGACGGAATCATACATATATTTAAGTAGCAACGCAGGCAAAGCTGGGGGGAACAGATAAAGATATTACAATAAAAGTCAGAAGGAGCTTTCATAACATTAGGAAATATGTGGAAGCAAAAGAAATTAAACCTAATGCTAAACTTAGAATATTCACA